>JAOTBA010000007.1:7921234-7934117 GCA_025629845.1 Erythroxylum squamatum | reverse complement strand
GTCGGTAATAATCTTCATCTTGTTTATGTTTATTATTATCCTTATACCATATCATGTATAGATTGGCATGATGATTTAGATATATTGCTTCCGCTGCAAATAAGATTTCTAAAAAATTTTGAAATCTAATGGTTCTCCAAATATGGCATGCTCTCTTTTTCCGATCCAACAGGAACTTGGTTAGATCAGTAGCACAAATAAAATTTAGCTTCTAAAAAATCCCATATGCTCATAATGCTACTACTGTATTGAATATGGAGTTGATGAACCAAAACATGCTCTCTCATCCTTCCTTTGAGCTTATAGACAATTTTTGTGACTAAAAAAATAGTGATATTGAAAGTTTTGGAGTTTCTTTATTTCCATATAGCATAGAGCAAGCTATAAAATGCTGTTTTGGCTATAAGGTAGTCTTCTTTATATTTCCTTTGACTATTGCTCATCTTGAATACAATCTTGGACTAGTCAATATACAAGTTATTTTACTGACCTTTTGAATTTCCACCCATAAGTAAGAAAAGAATTTAAATTAGAAGAGAATATGACAAATGGATTTAAGATTTTTTCTATACAAGGGACAATAATTGATAATTTTGGGAAAATCACAGATTCTATCAAGAGTAAGCAACCTTCCTTTGATGGAAAGCCATAGGATGAATGACATCCTAAGAGTTGCTTGATTAAACCAAACCAATCTATATTAGGTCATTTTGTGAATATTGATCTTAAGGAGTTGCTTTTAAGAATTATCGGGGAAAACACTAAAATATTGCTTCAACCTATATATGTAATCAACTCTTTTGGAGTTTGGATTAAATCTTAGAGCTTGTGCAAATAGAGGGAAAATGTTGAAGGAAGAAACACCTACATGTTGTCTTTTAGGGCATCTTTAGTAGTAACATGACCGTGCATTATGATCTTTAGGTTCAAGAAATCATTGATACTATATAAAGGGTCATTATTAATCTAATTGTTAAATTAGAAGCTAGTATTTGCTCCATCACTAAGCATATGGTTGAATTGTAATCGCATATGATCCCTTAACCTTATAAATTTTTAGCATATTCCATGAGGTATTAGATTTAGGCTTCACACTTCTGAAGCTTTTTCTTCTCAAAAACTGTGAATGCACCCATTGAACGAATAAATATTCTTTATCATATTATATTCTCCAAATTCTCTTTATCATATGGACTTTGTTTGTGAGTTTTATTAGACAAGTCCTTAACCACCTTCTTCTTTAAGAGAACATTCCTTATTCAATTTCACTTTAGCAAAGGATTTCCTTATCATAACTTGACCATAGAAAGGATCTAACTGTCCTCTTTATTCATTTGATTAATATTTTAGGAAGAAAAATGTGTGAGATATAATAAACATGAAAAGAATTAAGGATGAAGTGGATAAGATGAACTTTTTTAGTTTCAAAGAGGCCTTTATTGCGCTAACTCCTATCTCTTCTTTTAATCTTTTCAATCAAAGGAATAAAGTCTATAGAGGCATCAACTAATATGTCATACCATGAAGCTGTGGGAGAAGGTAACTGAGAAGAGAATATGGAGGGCTGCTTCTGTATTGGTCAACCAATTTGGATTTATGCCTGGTAGGTCCACGACAGAAGCAATACATCTACTCGAATGCTACAGGGAACAGAAACGAGATTTGCATATAGTTTTTATTGATTTGGAGAAGGCATATGACAAGGTTCCTAGAGACCTCTTATGGAGGTGTTTGGAAACTAAGGGCATTCCTATCACCTATATTAAAGTAATTAGGGATATGTATGAAGGAGCTTTGACTAGCGTAAGGACAGTAGGAGGGGACACGAAAGCGTTTGCTATCAGTGTTGGTCTCCACCAAGGATCTGCGTTAAGTCCTTTGTTGTTCACATTGGTGTTAGATGAGATTACCAAACATATTCAAGGAGAGGTTCTTTGGTGTATGTTATATGTAGACGATATTGTCCTAGTAGATGAGACCAAGGAGGAGGTCAATGCCAAGTTAGATTGCTGACGAGATGCGTTAGAGTCGAAAGGTTTTAAAATGAGAGGTTTAAGACGAAGCATTTAGAATGCAACTTTTCAGGAAACCAGGTGGAGCATGACGTGGCGGTAGCAATTGGCACCGACGCTATACAATAGAGGATGAGTTTTAAGTATCTCGGGTCTATCATTCAGAGTGATGGGAATATCGATGCTGATATTGTGCATCGTATTACATCAGGTTGGGCCAAATGGAGAAGTGCATCAGGGGTTTTATGTGACAGGAAGATTCCGTTAAAACTCAAAGGGAAGTTTTATAAAACGGTGATTCGTCCAACCATGTTATGTGGGGCAGAGTGTTGGCATACCAAACCTCAGCATATAAGACAATTTTTGGTAGAAAAAATGCATATGCTTAGGTGAATGTGTGGCATTACCAGGAGAGATAAGGTCCGGAACCGGGTGGTAAGAGATAGACTACAGGTAGCTAGCTTTGTCGACAAGTTGAGAGAGACTAGGCTTAGGTAGTATGGGCATGTGCGGAGGAGGCCCTCAGATGCTCCAGTATGAAGCTATGAGGGAATAACACTTAGTGAATATAAGAGGAGGAGGGGGAGGCCTTACAAGAACTGGCGGGAAGTGATCAAGGAGGATATATCAAAGTTGGCCCTTAATGAGATAGTTGCTAGAAATAGAAAAGTTTGGCGTGATCGGATCAAGGTAAAGAATTAACCGTCCAGTTACCCAAGATCAATACAACAATTACTAGGAGATACCGTGTCACGTGTGAAGATTGCCTGACAGGTGCGGGGGGACAGTAGGGGGCCATTTTGACAGGGTCTCTAAGAGAGGTCCCCTTACTTACTGCGTGACAAGGAGGGGTGGACTTTGTAGCCTATTTAGGTTCTCGCAGATTTGGCTTCCTTCAGGTATTCTCCTTGATTATTATTATTATTATTATTATTATTATTATTATTTGTTTCTGTAACTTGTATCATTCTTATATTGTCACATTTGCATGTGGGTCTACCGGAAACAGTCTCTCTACTATGTAGGGGTAAAGCTATGTACTATCGGACCTCCCCAGACCTCACTTCATTGCAGGATTTCGGAACTAGGTGATGATGATGATGTTAGTATTTTATAAAAGATGGGAATATCCAGATAGGTGAAATGTAGTTCCTTAATCTAGAGCCCTATAAACTAAGTGATCTATGTTGTAAAATGAGCTACACCAATTGAGAGAACTATGTAGCTCTTATTTTTATTCATATATAGTTGAAACAATCCCTTGAACTTTCTAAGTCATTTAAGAACTAATGGAGTTGAGATTAACTCCTGAAAGTAGGAGTAGATCATCCGTAAAGGAAAGACAATGAAGCTTCAACTTCCTAAATTTTTTATGATACTTGAAGTTTCCTTCTTGAGCAATGATTTTTCAATAAGTTTATCAAGAACCTCATTGCTTAAGGTGAATATATTTAGGGAAATTGAATCCCTTTGTCTTAAGCCTTTTGCACCTTTAATAATGTTTGTAGGTTCTCTATTTATTATAATGTAATAAGGGATAGAGTTGATACATTGATATATCCAGTAGATGAATTAATTAAGGAACCCAAATTCTTCATGAGAGTTTAGGATAAACTGCCAATTGATGGAATAAAAAACCTTATTGTTGGATCCCGTTTTTAGAACCCAACTCTTGCTCAGATCATAAACATTGAACTTGTTCCAATAAAGTTTCCTTAATCATCATCCATTTCTCTTCTTGCTTTAATACCATAAATGTTGGGCAGTGATTCCTGCACCCAACATTCCTTATCATAAGACATGTATTTGTACTTGTTCCCGCGCAGGATTATTCCCATTTAACCCTCATTAGTCATCTTCGATTCATCATCATCTTCTAGTGCCTTAATGTCGGGTCCTGTCTTTCAAATCTTTCTTATACTGAAGCAAACATTCTAAGCTCAACCTCCATCCAGATATTGAGCGTCTTAGAGGCTGGGTTTAAATTCTATCCCTTAGGATCATTCGATAGCTCTATGTCTCTAGTTTACCTAGACACAGGATTTACCTCATTTGGAGGTCGGATAACGAAGTTATAGCTGAAAGAATCAAACAGGGTTTTGACCTCAATCATATTGCACCTATCATGGGACAAAAGCCAAATGGGACAAAAGACATAACTTGCTCTAAAGTTTTCAGATCAAGGTTATTCTTGGAGAGTTCGAAAGAGGACTTTAAGATCAGCAACTTTCATGAAGACCTTGAAGACATATTCTATCGTTTGAAGGGTCAAAATGGAGCAAACGATAGCGTCAAACCAATAGTGTATAGAAGAAGTTTCGGTCACATAAACAAAAGCAAACGAAGCAGAAGTCGACGAAGCAAAAGTAGACGAAACAAAAAACAGACGAAGCAAAAAGGCAGACAAAGCAAAGCAGACGAAACAAAGCAGACGATAGCATGAGGTAGACGAATGCAAGAAACAGACGAATGGCAAAGCAGACGAATCAAAGAACAGACGATAGTATGAAATAGAATAATGTGAAAAAAGCAGACGAATGCGGGGTCAACTTAAGACGAAGCAAAGTCAACTTAAGACGATGCAATGTTTAAGACGAAGTGGTCAACTTAAGACGATGCAAAGTCAACTTAAGACGATGCAACACTTAAGACGAAGTGAAAGATAGACGAAGCAAAAGTCTTAAGACGAGTGACGTCATCACAGACGAAGCAAAAGTCTTAAGACGAAACGAAAGACAGACGAAGCAAAAGTCTTAAGACAAATGACGTCATCACAGACGAAGCGAAATACAAGCGAAGCAAAAGTCTTAAGACGAATAACGTCATCACAGACGATATGACGTCATCATAGACGAAGCGAAAGTCTTAAGATGAAGCGAAATACAGACTAAGCAAAAGTCTTAAGACAAATGACGTCATCACAAACGAAGCGAAAATCTTAAGACGAAGCGAAATACAGACGAAGTCACTTATACTTCTAAACATCTGTCCTTCTAAGGACTACAACTTTCCACTTCGATGTCCAGCAATTTCCTACTGTAAACCGTTGGAAAGCTAAATGAAAGATCTACTACTCTCTAGAAGACCACTTGGTCTAACTTAGCCTAGATCAATCCGGATTTCCCCCTGAAATCATAACACCAATTTTTTTCTTTTCTTTTTGGGGAAGGTTTGCGAATTTGCATCTTGCAAACTTGGAATGTCCTGAGCTTAACCGTTCAGTTCTCAAAATTTACTTCATTAAACTCTCAAATTTTGACTTCTTTATCTCATCACATCCAACTGTATTTGATCCTTCATAATTCTTGTTTTGTCTTCCCATAAATCTCATTTAGGCGTAAGTGTGTATATGTGTATCTATCAAAGTCTCAATATTACAACCTTATCACAACTCATACCAAGATCACTCTTTCTACTCCCCCTACTTCTTATTTTCAATAAAGTCACATTTAAAATCAATTATACCTAGAAGTTGTCAATGAATGCACGTACAATTTATTTTTATGTGCAAAGATTTAATATTTATGTGCATATATGCTAACATTATGCATGAGTAAGAAAATGCATTTCCTTAATCTCTCTTTGAGCTCATATGTACCGAATTTTCGGGTCCTAACCTTAAGTATAGGAACGGGATGTTACATTAACATTGATCATTATATATTAAAGTTTTTTAAAATTCTAATGATAATCCATTTTGATTTTAATTCATAAGATACAACAAACATTTTTCATATTCTTTAACACATATTTCTTATGTTTGTTAATTATTGTAATGTTAGGAAAAAGAGAGGGCGACACGTGCGGTGAGAAGAGAGGAGGAGCCCGGATTGGGGACGGTGAAAGCACAGGTCCTTCCTCCATCCCTCCGCCATTTACGCCTCTCTCTCAGTTTGTATTTTGTTGACTAATTCTTTCTTTCTTCGTAATTCTCTCCCTCTCGCTCGTCGTCGTGTCCACTGATATCTCTATTTCGCTCTAAACGTCAAGTGGAGGACACGACAATTCATTTTTACTACTCACTCCTTCTGTTCCCTATATATATATGATATTGAATGAAAACTCCGCCTCCACCCACGTTACTTTCCCTAACAATAGACTCAGCAGTGCTTCATCTCTCTAACTTCTCCGATCTCTCTTTTGTTCCCGATCACGTTCTTCTCGATCTCTTCTCGGTAAGTGCTCTCTCTTATTAATTATTTTTTGTATTAATTAATATACACATGAAGTTGTACATGGATTTCATATTTTACTTGTGGGAATATTTCCATGTTATGTTCTTTATTATGCATCTGCTTATAGTTTCTCAATTCTCCGTCCCCATTATAGATTAGTAATCTCTACATGAAATAGTGACTCCGTCAAAATCTGAAGCTATATTATTCATTACCTCTAGAAGTTGTGTTGGAGACAACGTTAGCTCAAAAAATGCTTCTTTGAAAACTCTTTGCATTTTCTTGTGTATGATCTGAAAGGAAAAAGTCAGAATTTTAAGTTTAAGTTTGAGCTTTTACTGATGTAGGAAATATTGTGTTAGTGTCTTATGAAATCTGGTTGATCCTAGGAAGTTTGAGAATCTGTAAGATTGCTGGAGTTACAGGGGAATGCTGGATTTTAGCATCTGAATTTAGACTAAGAGAGACAGGTTTACCTCTTCTGTTGTTCCTACAATTCTGCTCCCATGCTTTTATGTTCCTACTACTGAAGTCCTTCCCACCAACTTCCTTCTCTAGATGTAAAGGGAATGCCCTTGTTCTTGATAAGGGAGCTTAGGCTGTAGAGAAAGCTGGTACAGTCAAAATTTTGTGACCCAATTCCTTGTAGGTGAATCGGGTGGTAATTCATCACTTTAAACTAATGGATTTTACACTTTAGTTAACATTCCACTATTCACAGTCTTTCTGAAATCTATTGTGATTCTGTTTACCAAAAGTCTCTTTTAGGAATTGGATTGCTTGCTTTGTTTCATGATACAAAATTTTAGTACCACAAGAGTTGACCCTCCAAGATGTGATAGTATGTGAGTTGCTCTGAATAAATGAAAAGGTTAAGTTTGTTCTAAAGAATATTTTGATTTTTGTCACAGAAATTAATTAGAGTGATGTAATGATGATTGGAAATTCTTAATAAGTTTAGAAGATAATGTTGGATGGAATAAGTAAGTGCAGAAGATATTGGAAAGTGGTATCATGAACTTCTACAAATGAATCTGACAGAATACAGGTACTTGTGGACGATTTCTGCCACCTCTTAAGGAGTAATGCATAATAAATGATCATAAGGAGCTGATATCTCAATAAAAATTGTTTGGAGATGCTAATTTATTGATAAAAGTGAAGAATTAAAAGAGTTGAGATTTTCATTTGTCTCTAGAACAATCTACTTTAAGCCTTAGATTGCATCTTGTTGTGGCCTCGAACCAGTTATGTGCTAAGGTGGTGGTAGTTTCCAATTTTAGATAAATTGTTGTTGTTTTGTTCTTTTTTTTAAAAAGTTAACTAAATAATGATTATTTCTTTTGCTGAATATAATCTACTAGTGAACTGTAATTTTATGTATGTCACCTTTTTATTATCTGATGCCTTTCGGTTTTTTTCATGGGTCTGGAATGAATATAATTTTTTATGTGAACACGACTAGCTAATCAAGGAGTCCGTTGCACGTGCTTGCTGATATCTTTGTTTTCTAATTTACTTGCTCTACATTTCCTTTTTATGTGTATTAATATTGGTTTTCATCTTGAGGTAGAGAACATTAAAGGCTGGAAGGCTGAATCCAAAAAGTTTGAATCTGTTCATCTCAGCTGGGAAAGACGGAGTAATTACCCGCATACGAGAACTCAATATTCAGCCTGTCCTCACACCTGTCCTTCCTACCCGTGAGTAAACTTTTAAAAGCAGAACTTTGTGCTTCCAATAAGCTGAGGAGTGAAGTCTGATTTCTCATTTTATATTTTATTTTCTCAATAGGATGTTCAGAGAAATTCTAAGATATCCTTAGTTGTCTAAGCACCAGTTTTGAATTTGATCTGGTTTAAGAGGAAGAGAAAGAGGAAATTCTTGGACTTGAATTATCATCTCTAAGGTTTGGAAAGATGTCTGAAGCTGGTATTAAGGACAGTGAGGTTGACATCGTGATAGGAGCACTGCAATCTGACTTGATATCATTTATGAATGACTGGAGGCCTATATTTTCTCGCTTCCATGTGATAATTGTTAAAGACCCTGATCTAAAAGAGGAACTCAAAATACCAGAAGGCTTTAACCTTGATGTTTATACTAAGTCTCACATAGATCAATTAGTGGGTTCGTCTACTTCCATTCTCTTCTCTGGTTACTCGTGCCGGTATTTTGGGTTCCTTATGTCCCAAAGAAGATATGTTGTCTCAATTGATGATGACTGCTTTCCAGCCAAAGATAGTAATGGATACATAATAGATGCTGTGACCCAGCATATCACGAACCTTAGTACCCCAGCTACCCCCTTCTTCTTTAATACCTTGTATGACCCTTATCGCGAGGGCACAGATTTTGTTCGAGGATACCCCTTTAGCCTCCGAAGTGGAGTTAAATGTGCTTTGTCATGTGGACTCTGGCTTAATTTAGCTGACTTGGATGCGCCAACTCAGGCGCTGAAGCCAGGACAGAGGAATTCTTGTTATGTGGATGCAGTCTTGACTGTCCCAACTGGTGCCATGATGCCCATGAGTGGAATCAACATTGCTTTTGATCGTGAGCTGGTGGGGCCTGCTCTGCTTCCAGCTTTGAAATTATCAGGAGAGGGAAAAGTGAGATGGGAAACTATGGAAGATATATGGAGTGGAATGTGTGCTAAAGTGGCATGCGATCATCTTGGCTTTGGTGTGAAAACTGGGCTGCCATATGTGTGGAGAAAAGATAGAGGTGATGCCATTGAGAGCTTGAAAAAGGAATGGGAAGGAGTGAAGAAGATGGAAGAGGTTGTACCCTTTTTTCAAGCTCTGAGACTGCCTCGAACAGTCACTACAATTGAAAATTGTGTGATTGAGATAGCAACAATAGTGAAGCAACAATTGGGACCATCAGATGCTGTCTTTGTTCGTGCTGCTGAAGCCATGACGGAATGGAGTCAGCTTTGGAAGAAACTTGGTTCAGGTTCCCCATCAACATAGTTTATTACTACGATCCATTTACTCCTTTACAATGTTTTTGTTAGCTTTTGTTTACGTGCGGGATGGGATAGAGTTTGTTATTTTTAAACTACCCTAAAAATTGGTATGAGATCCGGGGTGGAAGTAATTAGTCGTCGTATTTATTATGGTTTTACTTTTCTTGTTAGACTCTTTAATGTTGTTTGGCTTCTGTGGGTACAATAGTCTATTGGCTTCACAATTCAACGTACCAAGATAAAGAGTCATTATTGATATGGTGTTTATTTTCCACCATACAGTATTCTCTTCGATTATTGACTTTTTAGTGTATTCGCGTATGAATTTAGGTCAATCTTCTTATAAAAATTGATATCAAGCAATCAAATTGGCACATATGATTTCAAATATTACTTGGGGTAAGTTTATGTGGAGTGGTATTTGGTTGTATCAGTTGAGATGGTTTAGGGAAGAAATTACAAGTCCCCCACTAGGAGCAAAGTGTTGAATTGATTGGGGATGTAATATCGCTCTTCCAATATTATTTAAAAGTACAGTTTTCTTTTTTTCTTTTTTCAGAAAAAGGCTTTTATTTCTTAAAATAAGTTTTGAGTACGGTAGAGAAACCCAGAAATAAACCAACCAATAATTAGGCAGATTGCGCAAAAACTGCATGCGGTATTTGGGTACATGCAGTTTAAATAGCGATGAATAACAGCACGAGAAATACTAACTCCCATAGATGAGAGAAACTTATAAGAAAAGAAAAAGATACGTCTAACAAAATTGGAGATGTCAATTGGCCGGGCCGGGTCGGGTAGCTCATGGCTTGGCCTGGCTTGACCCTCAACCTGTGTGGTTCCAGTCATGGCGGACGGGCTTAACAGCCCGTTATATATATATAGCTCATGGCTTGGCCCGCCCTGACCCTCAGCTTGTGTGGTCCATGGCCTGGAGGGACAGGTCTGGCTACGGGCTGACCGGTATATATGTATATAAGAAAAAGTTAAAAATGAAATTGTTTTTGACAAAATGATATCATTTTTAAAAAAATAATCGGTCGGGCAAACCCGTGGCCTGCCTGTGGTTGGCCTATAATTCGGTTTGGCTGACCATAGTCGGCCCATAATCCTCCCGTTGCTCATTCAAATTGAGTGAAAATTGGGCCGATCGGACCGGATGAGTTGGCCTGGTTTTGCCGTCGTTAAACAAAATACCCACGCGGAGGAAGAAAGATCATCAAAGGCAATTCAGATTCAGAATGGGAGGTGGTATTTTAACTCCCAAATAAATAAATAAATAAATCTAGATAAGTATAAAATAACCAAAGATCTTAAAGGAAACAATGTATTTGAAACGATAAAAATATCATATCCAGACCTAAGACAGATCATGACCATACCTGACACCATAAAGGAACATATTGTGAGAAAACAACTTTAGATGAAGCAAAAGAAGAAGATTAAGCAAGCCAAGTAAGCATAGAGAGATTAAAAAGCAGCATAATTTTGAAGTTTGTAAAGAGAGTGTTGAAATATATTTTAGTTTATTGTTTTCAAAATTTGAAAAACAAATCAGGCATAAGACATAAATATTGTGTTTCCTTTAATTGCCGCGATAAAAACTGATTCTAAAACACCCAAAAGGCCATCACCTGTTGTTCTGTTCCCTCTCAAACTCAAAGACTGCCACCTTTTTCTTGCCATTAATCTTGTTTTGTTCGCTTTCAAATTCAAAACACTGCCGCCTCTTGTCTGCCATCAAACGTGTTTCTTTTTATTCTTTCAGGTTGATCTGGCTAGAGGAGAAAGATTATTTCTTGTTCCTGGTACCGCTTCTCTCTCTAAAACAGTTCATTTAAAAACAGGATTTCTGAAAAACGAACTCTTAGAAACACTGGCATTGTAAGGATTAGGATCAACAGACCATTGAATCTACAATTCCGATGCATTAAATTCCTCGTGATAATCACATCTAGAATTTATAAACAACTCATTTTTAATATCATCCACTGAAACAAATCCCATAGCCATATTAAAATCAGCAATTGATAAAGCAAACTCTTTTCCCATCAGCCTAAATTCTATAATTCCTTTCATAATCACATCAAACTTTTCATAAGAGTTAAATTGAAATGTGCGGCAAAATTCCCTTGTTAATTCAACAAAGCCGAGACAATTAATTCTAGCAAACACACTCCAACAAATTGGACCCAACTAAATTAATACCAACTTTAACAATGAAAAATGTAGTTAGTAAAAAGTCGAGATCGTTCCCACGAAGAATTTTAATGGTTGGGGGGGGTTAATTTACTGAAATTTGAGAATTTAAATATGAAAAAAATGGAAAATTAACAAAAATAAACAAATCTGGAAATTCAGTAAACAAACCTTAGTTTTGGGTCACCGACATTATCACACTAATATGGATCATCGATATAAAATTCAGTTCATTAACAAACATTCATTGGGTGATATTTTCTCGTAAGATTATATTTTAAACATTCTTATTAGTCAACAACTTAGATACGATCTTAAGTTTAATTAATTAATATCTTTAAGAACTAAGAAACCAATAAACAAGACAACACATGTACAATATGCATTTAATCAAGTTAAGTATCTTCTTAGAATTTCCAACTCTAACGTAAAGATAGTAATCCTAGTTGCCACTTTTGATTAGCAAAAACTGAACGTCATACCCTACTAATCTGGCTATTAAACGAATCAATTCCTAGTTACGCACCCTAGAAATTAACTAATTCAATTGTAAAAAGCAATTCAGAAGATACTCAATATTCATCAATGAAATAAACTTTATTTGGTAATCTCGCACATAATAGATGATAACGCGGTTTCCTTCAACCAAGAAAAAGGATTTAGCTACTCATAACGAAAGTGAAAATCAACAAAGAAATAGAAAAATACAAAGTCTCCATCCCTGGTCTTTTCCTAGAAAATCTGAAAACTCCTAAAGAAACTACTGCAGAAATGTAAAACTTCCTAACAATGTCTGACGTGAACAATAACAAAAAATCTCTCTTTATGCTTTTCAATCTCCTCCTTTTTTCGTGATCTTCAGTAGATGATCTTTTCCGCATATTTAGGTTGCAGATCTCCATCATTAAGGTAGCAATCTGATTCTCAAGATCATGAAAATATTAGGTGAATCAGATCTGAATTTAAAAATAGATTCTACAGGCATTCTTTATCCTTGCATGTGCCCACGCTTAGTCAATTATTTTTCTGCCAGTCTGGAATTTCGGATTATCTTTGCTTTCCTTACATCTGTTTGATTCAATTTCATCTCTCAAGTGTTGAAAATCATTTGAGAATAGCTAAGAAAAAAATCCATCAATTTTGAATAACAATTTCAACACATTAAAGAGATTTATATACAAAATGAGCACAAAATGATAACTTAACAAGTGGACATGAGAAGATATAAGAGGTTAGTTGGGAGACTCATCTATCTTTCTCACACTAGGTCAGACATAGCATTTGCAGTTAGTCTGGTAAATCAGTACATGTATGATCCATAAGAACCACACTTACAAGCTGTATTCCGCATTTTGCGCTATCTAGCGTCTGCTCCAGGAAAAGGCCTTATGTTCACTAACAATGGTCATCTTAAGATAGAAGCATTTACAGATGCTGGGTGGGCTGGATTGAAGTGAATCACACGTTAATACAATGATAAGCAAATACACAAGAAGGGGGGGTTGAATTGTGTTAACTTTTTCGTT
>JAOTBA010000007.1:7880354-7891633 GCA_025629845.1 Erythroxylum squamatum | reverse complement strand
TTCATCTGCTTTTCATTTGTTCGCTTTTTGTTTGTCATCAAAATTATTCAACGCGTAAAGTCAATTTTGACTTAACATGGATCTCCAGATGATAGGAGGTCAACCACTGGTTATTGTAAGCTCATAGGAGGAAATCTAGTCACCTGGAGAATCAAGAAACAGAATGTAGTTGCTAGATCCAGTGCAAAAGTTGAGTATAGAGCTATGGCTCAAGGTGTGTGCGAACTATTGTGGGTAAAGAAGCTGATAAATGAATTACAACTGATGAATTAAGGAAGTTCATCTCTCTACTGTGATAACAAAGCTGCCATTAGTATAGGTCACAATCCTGTTCAGCATGACAAAACAAAACATATAGAAATTGACCGACACTTCATAAAAGGAGAAACTTGTGAATGGCTCTTTGCAATTATTCCATATAGGGTCAAATGAACAACTGGCAGATGTTTTCACCAAAGGACTCTACAACAAACAGTTTCATAACCTCGTTTGCAAGTTGGACATGTGTGATATCTATCTACCAACTTGAGGGGGAGTGTTGACTAGAGATTATTAGCATTGATATTGTTATAATTACACCTATAATGGAGAGATTTCATCGAGTTAATAGCTAGATTACTTCCTAAATAGTCTTAAGAATTTTGTATATAAACCCTTATTCCTATGTACAAAAACACAAGCAATACAAATTATCTTCAACATTCAACACATTCAACAGATTTCATTGCAAAGCTTCCCAAATCCCAAGGTTATGAAGTAATAATGGTGGAGTGGATTGGTTATCGAAATATGCTCCTTTCTTATTGCTAAAACACCCATTCACAGCTAAAACAGTGGCTGAAGTGTTCGTACAAGATGTGGTGAAATTGCACGGTATCCTTAGCTTTATTTTGAGTGATAAAGACCTTCTTTTCACTGGTAATTTTTCGAAGGAGCTATTTAGGTTACAAGGAATAATATTAAAGATGAGTTCTTCATATCATCCTTAAACGGATGACCAAACAAAAGTGGTTAATAGGTTTTTGGAAACCGACCTTTGTTGTTTTACTTCGAGTAGCCTAAAAACTGGTCTCATTGGTTGGCTTAGGCAGAGTATTAGTATAATACTACCTACCATGTCTCAATCGGGAAGTGATACGATAGCTCACTGTTGATGGAGGAAAAAAACTCCTTACTTTTTCTCATTAGCATAACGTCAATATATACAAGAGAAATACCCCTTTTCGTTTGGCAACTTCCCTAAAGATAAGCTAACAGATCCAATCTAAAAGGAAAACAATATCTACGGTTACAAGAATATTATCTACAAGAATTCCTAAAATACACTAATTCCCAATAGGAAGAATCCTTTTGAAGCTGTCTATAATCTCTTACCACCAATTATATTGCATTTCTTCTAAGGAGAGACTCAAGTAGAATAAGTGGCATTAGCTTTGGTGGATAGAGATGAGGCCTTACGTCAGCTTAAGCATAACCTACTTTGTGCTTAGTCTACAATGAAGATATTTGCAGATGCTCATAGGAGGGAGGTAAAAAACCAAGAAGGAGACTTGGTCTATATTAAACTAAGGACACATAAATAGCTTAAGCAAAACACATCTATCTTAAGCTTTTTGCAAGGTATTATGGCCCTTTTAAAATCATTGGAAGGGTAGGGCAAGCTGTTTACAAATTGCAACTCCCACCTACATCCAAGGTACATTCAACTTTTCATGTTTCTCAACTAAAAAGGGTAGTGGGAGATCACCCTATTGAGTAAGATCTTCCTCAAGGGTTAGAGGTGGATATCGTTGAAATGGTCGAGTCAGAGACAGTCCTGGCCTTACACATCATCAAGTCTAAGGGAAGAGCTATTCAGCAATGGCTTATCCGCTGGAAGGCTAAGCTAATAGAGGAGGCAACTTGGGAGGATGCAGAATTTATTAAGGGTCAATTTCCTTCTATTGACCTTGAGAACAAGGTGCCTATTGAGGAGGAAGGAATTGTTAGCACTTCGCCTATTTTATCTAAGGCGCCATCCTTTATTTAGGATAACCAGTCAACACAACCTAAGCCCCTTAAAAGCTACACTCATAAGAATAAATCTACCATGTAGGCAAGTTTGTTATGTGGTAGTTATGGAGAGAGAATGTATGGAGAGGAGATATAGCTGAACATTCGAAATAGGAAGGTAGTTTTGATCATTATGAAACAATTGGTTAGGCCTAGTTATACTAGGAGGGGACGCTTGCTCCAGCTATATCTATCTTTCAAACATATCAATAATAATTTCTTTATAGGGTTCTCTATCAGCACCTTAATATTGTAAGGTGTTGTTAGCCATGTGGATGTCTTTTTGTTATAGAATTAATCGTCTTTTCTTTCTCTTGAACTTCTCATCATATTGCTTGTCTGCCCTTTCATTATGATTCTCATTAGATTGCTTATCTCTTTTTCCAACATTAGTATCTACAGAGTTAGTATTTGAATGTATGAGATACAAGTGCTTACCAATTTGGACCTGTCTATATGTCAATTTTCATAGCTTCCATTTAAGTTATTAAAATCCCCAATTGTATTTAATTGAAACATAATCTTGAAAGAAAATTTTCACCTTATCCATACTTAATATTGGAATGTTTTCTAGGAGTTAGAACACAAACTCAAGTGCAACTAATTCTTTTCATGGTGGTTCTTCTTCGTCTAAGCATAAGGGTTTACCAAATGACTAAATCTATCGAGAGAGAAATTGTTATTTGAGAACTTACATTTAATTTTACATTTTATTCTTCTATGAGCTTTTGGAAGCTTGCTATACACTTCGAGTGTGGAAGGTTGGAGAACCTTAAAAATATGTAATTGTGAGCTTAGAGAGGCTCGTCAAATTTAATACTCGGATTCTTATAGTGAAATACTCAAGTCGGATACATGGGGACTCGATATAGGCTTGGGTTGCAAGTCAAACTAGCATAAATCAACTACGCCCTTCTTCTCTCTCTGTTTAACTTTTAAATTTTGGCATTATATTGTGTGTGTTCTTTTTAGCAAGAGGCCCATTCGCTTTTATAAGAGGCTCCTTCTGTTTTCAACTTGCAAGAGATTCCTTTCAGTTTTAATAGGCGCCTTCTATTTTTAAATTGTTTTAACATAATTTATCATTCAGTTGGCTTCTTTCATTTAAGCAGGGTCCTACCCCACAAAAGGCTCCTATTACCTAGCAGGCTTCTATTGTTTAAAAGGCTTTATTGTCTGATAGGCTCCTATTTTTTATTCGTTAACTAGGATTTGTTTATTAAACGAATTGAAAGAACTTGTGGAAACAAATTTTATACATAATTCATCCTCCTTTTGCATGTATTTGCTTTATCATTTTGTTGGAAAAGGAATCCTATACCCTACTATGGAAAATTATGTTATTTCATTTGTAGAAGATAAAATAAGTTCATGTTGTGCCCCATCTATGTTCTCTTAATTTAAGTTCCGACTTAAAACTGGCTTTACTAGATTATTGTAGTAGTTTCTCATTACATCAAAGAATTTATTACCTTAAGTTCATTATTTAATGTTGATATTTTTTTTTGGGCCTATGCATGGATGGAGTTGATATTACATTTAAATGAACCTTCAAGTTATGACGCTCTGCTATGTTCTCTACGTTGGAAGATGGGAAGATTGTGAAAGGCCTTGGTGAGGTTCCTAATAACGGTTTGGTTTTAATAGTTGGTTACCATATATTGAAAACAAAACAATCACCCCTATTTGTTGTTGTCTTCCCTCTTTCCTATCGCAACTCTTGTTGCTTCCTCTGTAGATGTTTGCAATTTCTTTCTATGACAATCTCATTGATCTTTAGCAACATATGCATAGCTTCTTATGTAAAACCTCTCAATTGATGGGACATTTAACAACAGTCTACCGATCTTGAAGTTGCTTTTATGATTTTCACAACTTATCTTTCGTATATGATGGCTGAAGTATGAAGTTGCTCTCATCGACATGGACAAACTTAGCTAATCGTCTCATTTAAGTTGTAATTTTTTTGTAATCTCAGCATTTATAATTTATAAATTGGTCCCTGTATTTATTATTTTGTTAAAATGTATATTAACAAATTGACTACATTTTATAAAACGTAGTTAAAAATATTTGACTATGTCTTCAAAAATGTAGGTAAAACCTTTTGACTACATTTTTAGAAACGTAGCTAAAAACCTTTACTTCGTTTTTAGAAATGTAACTAAAATTGTATAGTTAAAAACTTTTGGCTACGTTTTCGAAAACGTACCTAATAATTTTTAGCTACGAAAATTAGGTGAAGCCAAAAGATATTGGTGACAATTTCTCTAATCGTCACTTATAATTTTTGAAAAAAACTATTATGAGGGAAGATTTGCCCAAATCCGTACGTTTTTCTCTAATCGTCCCTAATAGTTTTTGAAGTTTTCAGCTACGGGATTTGGGCGATGAATATAAATCTTCCCTAATTATTATTAGCAAAGATTTTAGAATTTTTAGTGACGTTTTTTTTTGTAGCCAAATGTGATTTCTATTGTAATGTCTTTTTTTTATACCTTTCTTATGGAGTTAGTTGATACAATTCATTTTAATTTCTCAAAAAGAGAAGATACTAATAAACATTATATCAAGAATTGAGAATCGCTTTGTGCACTAAGAGATCAAAGGAAGAAGGTAATATTACATTGAGATTTCAAATTATCATCTAATTCGTTGCCAAATGCAACAGTAACATGTGTAAATCTTGATCAATAAATAAGGACATAAGAAGTATACTTCTCCTCTCATAATATTATTTGTTAAGGTTTCACATCTTTTTGTCCAAGACAAGCATGCATTGTAATCAACATAGGAAAAATAATGATATTATAGAATTAGAACTTGGCTTCTTCCTTCCTTCCTTCCTTCCTTCTATAGCTTGAACTTTGAACGCGTTTAAGTGAGATGCGTTATACAATATATGATCAACGAGTACCTGAAAACACAAGCCCTCAAAGCTAATTAACCAAGATTCTTATGTGACAGATACAAGTCTGTACAATTGAGAAGTAAAACATAAAATTATGACGTACCATGATTAGGCCTAGTAACAAACACTCTTAAATGTGGATCAGCAGGCAGTCCAATTGTTTCATACATAGGATCATAAACTGTATTGTTCTGCGATCTGCACGAATGCATTAATCAACTTTACAAGTTCATGAGAATCCACATTTTGAGCCAGTCTCAAGTAATAGGCTAACTAAACCAGCATGTTCAGAAAAACATGTGTTCAAGTATATATATTTCATTTATTTATTTCATAGATTTTAAGTAAATAATATTTATGAAATTAAGTTAAACGTAAGTAAGTACCTTGAGTTGGTAGGGCCAAGATCTGTTGCACCTGCAGATGATTGAACTTGAGTTGGCCAATTAGCAACCTAAAAGTTGACATTTTTCCAAATGTTTAGTCAGGAAAAACAATCTGACGAAGTCTGTATTTCTTCCTACGTGTTTAACCATGTAGGAAAACTTTAAATGCATGCCGTGATTTCACCAACATCTATTTCCCTGTAGCAATGATTTTAGCTTATGATACAAGTTAGGATCAAGTTATCAAAGTCAATTTCTGGAATGGGTGTGTGTCTACATATATTATGTGTTATGCTGCATATCCTAACGAAAATAGACTTAACATGGTTGGTTAGAAATACTATACGTTTTCGAGAGCAGTATCGAAGGTGCATTCTAAAAACAAAACATCTTGAAGAAGTAAAAGTTTGTTGAAAACCTAGAATGGATTAATAAATTTACTGGTTCAGTAATTTGGAGTACATGCATACTTGTTGAATTGGAATATCATGATGCTGAAAAGGGTAGGAAATGCCTCCACTTGGATAAAACCCTCTTGATCCGATGGATTCACTCAATAGCTCTTGAAAATGAGGATCTTGTGACCTAAAATAGGAAATGAAATAATAATTTGTAAGAACCCAAATGTCTAATTAAATATGGACAAGTAGACTAATAATGAGGCAGTACATCTCGAATGTGTGGAAGAAAACTACTGAATAATTATATCACATTAGTTAAGTGATCATGTAAATGATCAATCTATCGAGTCTCTGATTTAGTTTCTCCTGTTGCTTTAGATAGTATATTGGCAGAAAGGTTAGAAGGGCCTCAAAAGATGTACAAGTGAAAGTGCAAAAACGTTCATCAAAGTAGAACGTAAACTTTGTGGAATGGATGCTTGTTCTCTCTCAATTTCTTAATCTCCTTTTCCTTTAGAAATTCTTGTTTTACTTAGAAATGGTGACATACAATTACATTTTTCATCTGAATTTTACTTGTCATCATTCATATCCATGTTGACGTAAACGATACTGAGATTAGCATATACAGTAAACCAAGAACTGGGGCATGAACGTGATAACTATTTAAGTTAGAAAAACCTGCAATATCAGTGAATGTTACTGTGAAAGTGCAGTCTATGTGATGTTACTTATGTGGTTATATCCATATTACGGCTTGTCATACTGCTCATATCTACTTTTCATTTGCCATCTTTCATTAACCATTTAACTTATAACAGCAGTAATAAATGTTTATATTATTTAATATGATCATGGGACACATTAATCCAATATATTTATAGCATGAATAAGAAAACAGTACCGATAAGATTCATCAGACACTAGCTTTTGGAAGTCGAAAGAGTAGGATGATGTATCACAAGAAAATAAATGAAGTTCTGGGAACTATACCTCATTGTTGATGAAGTTTCGTAAGTAGCTCTTTGATAGTTTGGATGCCGAAGACCCAACGTTACTCTTATATTAGTGCTTCCGCGTGGATCCTAAAGATTAATGAACGAACTAATGAAATGAACTATACTAATTAACCAACACAAAGAAACCTAAGTCGCATCCTTATAATTTACTACCTGAAGATGGTGAAAGTGATGTAACTGGGGAACTTGCAGTCTAGAAGAAGATTCCAAGCGGAACTCAGGAGGCAAATTTGATGTGGGCAAGTTGTACGTGGAGTTCTCGGCACCTCTCAATGCAAATGCTGCCCCATGAGTTGGGATATCGATCGTTTGTGGCCTATATATAATCAACTGTATATTTTTATGACATGCAAGTGCAATGTACTGAAAGAAAAAGGAAATTATTCAAGCAAGGAAATCACATTCAATGAGAAATTAATTACATACTCAACATGAAATCCATCACTTTGGAAAGGAAGCACGGATTCATTCCGAACGTTCAAGATCATTTCTGGTTGTTGCTCATAATTGATTAATGAAGCTGTCCCCTGTTGAATTGACTCCACCTAATCATACTTGATAAATTAGGCTGCAGACAACTTGGATGCTCATCTTTTATTGACTTGACAAGTAGTATTTGAGTCTCTTTATATAGAAAATAATGCTTTTATCTGTGTCCAATGATTCTCTTAATATACAGGTTGGATTTCAAACTATAGTTGTTCATGTTTCTAACTATATTTCAGATTCTTGAAAATAAGAAACAGTATTAGTGTGTAACATTGCAATGAAATGGTGAACAAGTCAGTGTACGTACATTCAAGGTTATAGGACGATCGGGGGCCTCAGTAAACGTAGGAGCGGCGACAGTGGGGGAGTTGGATAGCCCTTCATCATTTGAGCTTGAACTATTGCTCATGACTTTATCCTTTGGATGCTCAATTTTATTATTGAATGGTTTCTGTACAAATTGTTGTTGATGCATAGTAAGTGTTATATTAAAACTAGGCAAATAATCCAGATGAAAGTTTATACAAAAAATGCACTCACTGTAATTTGAAGCAGCTCTAAGATGACCAGAAAATGAAAATAGACCTACATGAAACATTGGCAAGTACATACTTTGCCGAGGATGATGAAGATCCTAAGTTCCTATTCCAATTGTTTTCTCTTGACGTTTGAAGTATATATGTTTCTGTTTGTTTCATCTCCATGACATTTATATATATAGGAGCTGTTATATAAATGTCATTAGAAGAAAGAGAAATTAAAATGCTTCCAATTAATATAAAAAGTCGACAAGTAAATATGAGTGTGATTACGTTTTTATTTAAGGAGTATCCTACTAGATTTGCATCCTTATATTGACCGTGTGTATATTGTTATTGAAATCCATGCATGTAACAAGTATAGTTATTTTATGGTATTTTGTGAACTCATTTGGAATGATTTATATTCACATAAAGATGGTAAAATATTAGGACTAGAAATTTGCTTTCCAAAAGTGGCCTCCATTATTAGTTGCTTGGATTACATACTAAAATAAGCATGTGATCTGGCCAAAACCTCAATTACAAATGATCTTTTTAGATATGCATATATGATTTTCCACAAACTTCCTATATGCACTAAAATATAACTATTTTAACTAACAAGTTTAGCTCAAGTTCTTCATATAAGACACAATCAACCATTTTTTAGCTATTTTTTGCAATATTAAATTAAAATATAATTTTTTATTTTGATTTACTAATTACCAAAGATAGTATCGATCGTTTTTCATAAAGAATCCCTCCACACAAGTCTGTCAAAATTATTATCATATCTACTAAAAGATTTGTTTTCTCTTGTTGGTACACAATTCGTTAAGGAATTTTGCATACCTTTGAACTTAATCAAGCAAAGGTATATTTACTTCTGCCTTTTGAAAATTTTCCAAAATCTCCTTATCATTTTCCTCCTTGTTCGAATTTGCTAAACTGTTATGAGAAGGAAGAGGATTTTCTTAACTACACTTACCATTAAACTAGATAATGGATCTCCTGCTTCTCCTATCTCCTTCTCAATATCTTCTTTGTTGGCCATCCTATATTGGGTCCTTTTAGGATCTTTAAGCTTCCTATCACTCCTTAAGGTCACTACACTGACAATTTTTGGATTTACCTCAAGTTGAGATGACAAATTTCTTCCACTTTATGATTCTAAATGATTGATGGCAATTGTCATCTAACTCATTTGGTTCTCCAAATTATTAGTGGTAGACCTTTCTTCTTAAAATTGTGATCTTAGGAGTAAGAGACTTAACCATAACCTCTAATGATATACCTAAGTTAGAGGAGGAGGCTTATGGTTTGGGCTAAAATTGTTGTACACCCTAGGGCCTATATAGGAAGCAGTTCTGTTACTTATTCCCTCCATAACTCAAGTTCAGGTGATCTTTTCAACTTGGGTTATAAGTTTGGAAATATAGATTGTACTATTAAGAAAAGTTATCTCCCCCGACATTAACATACTTCATGTTTTCATCTTGCAGAGCTAGGCAAACATTTGTCGGATAGTTTGCATTGGCACATATGATCCCGTAAGCTTTCACCTGTTCCTACCCTACAACAATTTGTTTAACAAAAGATGTTAGTTCATCTAAACTATGTTGTATGGATGAATTTTTTACTTTATTTACTCTACGAATATCATCGTGAATGCTAAATTGTTGAGTGTTTGCTTCCATATGCTCAATTAAGGTCTTTGCCTCCTTAAGAGTCTTTTCAACAAGTGCTTCACCATTTTTTGCATATACCAAACTCCTACCAAGACCATGAAAATTAGGATATGTATAAAACCATTTTTTGTTCTAATATTGAAGAAAACGTTAGCACTTCATTTATGTAAACAATGTGGAATTTAAAATATAGGGTAAATATTCCATTCATCATTCTTTAAAATTCAAAAAGAGCATTTGCTAAACCAAAAGGTATCACATTCCACTCAGACTAGTATTTATTACAAATCTAGACACACCACTTTCTTTTTCAAAATTTTCATTTGCATAAAAGGATATAGAACTTCAAGGAGACCCAAATGGAAAGATTAACCTTTTCTTTAACAAATAATTGATTTCATATTTGCAAAATTGTTCCAAATCATTGTTCATTTGAGTAGGACTAAGTTTTAATAAGAATTTGTTTTTCATTAAAATATTTTTTTAGGCAAATATATAATATATAGTTTCCTATTTTGAAAGGTAATGAGTAAATCAATACATATTTCACTTTCAATAATTTCTTACAAATTTTTAATTTTTAATTTTCTCATTTTTTCCTATTCTCTCAGTTACAACATCTTTCTTCAAATATGATAGAACTTTTTGCTCTATGTTGGTTACATTATTTAGTTGATTTTAGTAAATTGAGAACTTTTATCAAATTTAAATTTTTAGTTTTTTTTCTATAAAAGGAAAACACAGTCTTTTATTGATAGTTTTCTTGAAATTTTATCTTGGCTCACTATGTAATGGGCAATTAGCTTTATAAAGGGAGTTCTTAAAATAACCCTATGGTGAATATCTTCTATTTTCATACAAGAAATTTTAATAAAAATTCATTTTAGCAAATATAAGCATGGATTTTGTAATTTAACCTAAGCATTGAATTGTTAACGGCTAGTATTTCTTGAATTTTTTAGCAATAGTTTTATGGGAACTATTCATTTTTTAATACAATAGAAATCAAATCCTATATCAAATAGTGCAATAGTATCAATATGAAAATCTTCACTAATTTAAAGTGTTATTCGAACAAAATACCTTGGGTTGTTATTTGGTTGAGTATAAAGAAAAACTCTTCAAATTATTCTTAAGCTCAAGGTTTTCATTAATTTCTTTATCTGATTCATGTTCTTCCCTATTAATTTATTATAGCAATTTTTATAATTTAACTATCTTCTTTCTATTTTTGATTTAGCATTTTTAGTTCTTATTTTATGATTGTTATTTCTTGATATAGAATAGATATCCTTAATTCTAAATTTGTGTTTTTCTTAGCATTATCTAATATGTTTGTCAAATTGTAGGTAGATGAGGATGTTGATGGTAGGCTTTGACTAGGGGTTTCAAAAGGTATTCCTCTTACAATAGGGGGTCTTAGATATGGTTTATAACTTCTAATGGGAATTTTTGATCTTTTGTTAGCACATTAATTTGTTTTTCTTATTCTTCTAATTGATCATTATCTATTGTTTCATCATTACTAGTAGTGCTATCAATTTCTAATCCTAGTGCTTCATTATCAATTTCTTTATTAAAGTATTCCTCAGATTTTTCACTATTTATAACCATTAAAGCATGAATTTTATCTAACGTTTATTGGTCTAGTTCTAAGTTTTAATTTGATTATTTGTTTGACCGCGTGTCGTTACGCTAGTCAAAATAAAATAATTAGACCTACTATTATAGCAGTTGTGAGTCTAGGTCGATTCCACAAAGAGTGTGTGTAAAGTTTATAAAATGAAATTAACCGGTGTTTAGGTTTAACCG
>JAOTBA010000007.1:7857654-7880254 GCA_025629845.1 Erythroxylum squamatum | reverse complement strand
CCCAAGCCTCTCTGCTGCTACCGTCTACTCTTTTTGTGATGTGACGAATAAAGGTCACACATCATTTAAATCCTCTCCTATGCTCCTCTTTGCTGCATCTTTCAACGCTACATTTAACGCAGCTATCTGTGTTTCCATAAACGCAGGACAATTGCGTCGTCTGCATTTCACGCAGGCGTTCCCGCCTGCAGCTGCTCTTATTTCCTTCTTTGTCGTTTTGTGCTTCATTTTTCTTGTCTTTTAATTTTTTTTCTTCTTGCTCCATGAAAATAAGCAAAAATAAATCTTCAGAAAATGACCCATTTGTATCGCTTTTAACTCACTTTAATTTCTTTGTTTCCAAATTGTACCTAAAATCATATATGAATTAAAGTGAGTATCTTAAGCATTTTCATATCATTAATCGCTAAGTATAAATGATTAAATATATCAACAATTAAACACATATCATAATTCTACAATATTTTTGTCATGTCCTTTTTTTTTTGTACCTATAATATATGATATTATTATTCTTTAAGCTTTTATGACTATTGTTATAAGCAATATCAAATCATTGGAAGAAAGTTCTTGATTCTTTTTTGTTTCTCAAATTTCATAATTTAATTGTTTTTGAGGTTTCATATCTTAGAAAAGTTTTAATACTTCTTTTAGGGTATAATTAATTAACTTGCCAACAATCAATCTAGTGTAGGGGATTTGGTTATTGTGACTTTCTCTAATCTTATTTCTTTCTCATTCATCCAATAGAGGAGGAAGTCTTGCTAAGAACTTATACTTCCAAAAGATTTGGTTTGAATATTCTCTCAACATAACTTTAGTTAAAAATGTGTCTTTATATCATTTGAAATCTGAATGTTTTATGCACCTATGGTTGGACAATAACTCATCATTTTTATCTTTCAAGTGTAAGGGGTCGTCTTTGAAATGTAAATAGATTGCTAATATCAAAGTTAGGATAGCATCTTGTATGAGCTCACTATTCTCATATAATATTAACTCAGCTTCTTCATTAACTCTAATGGATTTAATAATATTAAGCCTTTGAGATTAAATTAAGTGGTAATCTCACCAACCTTTCAATTTCTTGAAAAGTTTAACTATTAGTAACTCAGCTAATAACATGGTTAGTGGTTCGTAATTAGGTTTTATAGGTGTCATTTATTGAAGCATATTTAATATTCTATTCATATACTAACGATATGTTATACCTAGTCTATTATAAGACATTAGGTTTTTGACCAATATCTATATCAGGGACAATAGGCTTTGATTACTATGGTTTAACGTTATTTTTACAATGAAGTTTTTCCAATACCAAGAAAGAAGGTTGAAAGTTATTAGACTCGGTGTTGCTGTCTTGTTTAATTATATCAGCTTCTTAGGAGCTATTAGTTTTGATCCTACCTTAGCTCCTAGTTTGGATGGTGTTTAAGGTTTGAGGCATTGAATTTTTGGGGGAGTTAGACACAATATTTTCATTTATCCTATTTAATTGGCTTTGAATTGCATTGAAAAATTCTTCATTATCTTTCTTTCTAGATTGATTTTAGTTGTTATTAGATACTTTATAAGGCTTAAATATTAGGTCTTAATCAAATCTTTCTTAGTTATAACTACAGGATTTTCTAAATTTTCTCCCTCCTATATAGTTCTCCTCCTACTGTATGCAAGTAACTATTGATGTAAGTGTTTTGACACATAATATTTTCCATATCTTTTGGGTTCACATTCTCACTTTCATGTTTATTTTCAAAAAGGAAGTTATAACTATATTTTGTTTGTAAGGATTTTTTATTTTCAGATAAAGAAGGGTTTTCTAACTACAATTTCTCTTATGTTGCAGTTTCCCACACCTTTGTTTTGATGTTATTATTAATGGCTTTAAAAGTGTATCTTATGTTATTTTCTTAGGCATATATCTCAAACCAATCAAAGAAAAAAAAAGTGCACCTTATAGTTATTGACAAACTCATAATATTTTTCTTAAATTTATTTTCTTTGTTCTAAAAAGTTGTTAAAAATCATAATATTTTCTCTTTGTTTTCTAAAGAACAAAATTCATGATGAAAATATTCTTTATTAACTTCAAATATTTCTCTAACATAAATAACTCATTATTAACATTTTTGTTATTGAGGAAAATGTTGGTGACATTGAGGAAGATTTTTGTTTATTATTTTTATAAGTGGGTTGCAAAATGTGTTTGTTGTAATCTACTCCTTGGAGGTTCGAACTGAAGATAGGATATCAGCCATTAAATTCCTAGGAAAATGTTTACTAGGTATTTTTATCGCAGAAGAGACTCTTTTTAGATCAGTAGTAGAAGTTCCGGCACTATCATCAATTTTAGGGCTCAGCTCATTGATTTTTTACTAAAAGACAGTTTTACTTCACCATCTTAATTTGTATATATTACTTTATCTCTTTGATCCTAGCTTGTATTTGGAATCAAAGGCACAAATAGACCTGCATCAGCTTCATTTTCAAATATTCACTCTTCAGACAGGCTAATATCTTTCCGTTTTGGATTTAGATCTCGTAAAGAATACGTTTCTTTAAAAATATTGATCTCTCCTGTTATGAGTAGGCTAAACCAATAGACTTATAAGCCACTCCTTAGCTCAAACTATTGGGACTACCTACCCTCAGTAGAATGAAGCCACTCATCTCAAATAAACAAATCCAATACTCTCCACAAGCACTTCTCTTTGATAATGGGAGATTATATTTAAAAAAAAACCAAATTTATCAACAATCGAATTTCAAACTTTTTCAAAATAATGGATTACACTATATATCATAATAGAGGAACGTGACAGTCCCTTCTTAAAGCCCTGTGAAACCATTCACCTATTGACCTTAATGAACAAATGAGAAGATAAAAATTTTGATATACATACATTCATATAGGATTAGTAGAGCTTTTATCAATAGAGCTTTTGTCAGTAGAGCTTTTCTGAGAAGAGCTTATTTTCAAAGCCACTTGGCTATTTGGTTGTCAATTAAAAAAACAGCCTTTAAAAAAGAGCTTCTTACAGTAGGCTGTTTGGCAGCATAAAAATAAAAAGCACTTTTATTAATTTTAATTATATTTTATTTTAAAATTTTTGTTTGGAATTAAATTAATCGTTACCTAATCTAGTTTGGAATACACGGTTTAGAATAACCCTGTCCAAATTTTTTCTTCAAAAAAAAAAACTCTGTCTAATTTTGGATAACCTTAATTCAAACAGGCTTTAATTTTCTATTTGGGATAACTTTATCTTAGTTTAGTTCATAGTTAAGCCTATAGCGAAACTATCCCTGTTCAACTCTCAAGTTACGCTAATCCTAGATGCCAAACATGGTCCTTCTTTTTAAGAGAACTCTAACAGCCACCTTTGGATGCCCTTGCTGTCACCTAAGCTGTGCTCCCCTTTCTCTCTCAAAAATCCGTAACACTCACGATGTCGCCATCTTCGACTAGAGGGTGCCACCACGTGTCTGGTATGGCAATAAACCAAAATGTTTCTGGTTCTCTAGCGTCTCAAGGACAACTACGACAATAACTACATAGCTTCTCCAAGCTACTTATTTGTCAATTCCGAGCTATTTGTCAACAGATCCATGGCAACTTTGAGCCACCAGCTCATGCCATCTCGTGACAAACACCAACTATTGATGTAAAGTTGAACAACGCAGACCACGTAGACGATCGACGTCTGCGCGCAGGAAAAAAAAATATCTAGGACAAATAAAAATATAAAGAAGCTAACCTGAGAAGATGAAAGGCAACGACGAGCAGAAGAAAGAAGACGGCTAATGGTACAGATAAACAGAAAAGACACTATTTTGATGAGTTCTTCTTTACATAACTGACGGGAATAGGCGGACTAAAATTTGGGCTTTTTTGAAAAGTTCGCTTTTAAAAAAGTTGTATTTGAGCTTTTAAAAAAGTTGTTTCTGCTCTAAAAGTACTTTTCAAAGTTACAGCTAAACATTAATTTTTTCTTTAAAATAGCTTTTGCGGTAGACAAAAGAACTTTTGGACCCTCCAAAAGTTCAACCAAACAGTAGCTAAGCCTCTTTACTAAAGAAGGGTTAAACACTTCCGTATCAATTTTATTAAGAGATGCTAGGCTTCATGGCTTAACGGACTTATAAGCCACTTTTAGGCTCAAACTACCTAATCAATTTGCTATGAGCCATATATGTAAAATACGAACCTATATTCTCAAAAGCCCAAATGTAAAAATAAATAAATTCAAGTTAACATAATCCTGCAGCAAGAAGACTATGGCACAACCACATGACTCCATAAAGCTGAAAAACTGTTATGAAGATATTGATTATATGAAAAGTCCAAAAAGGATATCTAACTACTTATACTAGATATTAAATGAGCTTCTTCTTCTTCTAAGCTCTCTCCCCTGCCTCTTCCCTATTTGCACAAAGCCAAAGCCTTGTAACATTATTTGCCTAAAGCCGAAAAACAAAGCCTTTAAACCAAAACTTTTCTTGAAACTTTGTATCAAAATCTTCTACTACTCCTCAAGAATTCTTATCTGCTTTACATAATTGATATTTGCTTATTTTCTCTCTTGTATATTACAACTTGTAGCTGTTGATTTGTTGCCCATCAAGGCGTAATATTTCATATTTGCTTTGAATATTATAACCTACAGTGGTTAGCTCTACCACTTATCAGGTTATAGTATTCAATATTTGCTTTTATTTTCTTTAATTATTACTTTATTTTCGCTTTACTTTTAATGCTTTATTCGTGTTTTAAAATTAATTATATCGAGGGGTCTTAAAACAAGAAGGTTCTTTAAGAAAATAGTAAAAATTGTAGATAAAGAATTAATTGTTATAAAAGAAGAGCATAACTAGTTGATATAATTATTAGCACAACCTTAACCTAGAATAATATAAATAAAAGCTTTTTATAAGGAAATAAAAGATTTGTGTCTTTATCTCAATTACACATCCTAAACATTAGGCTTTTGAACTTGATTTGTCTTAATTGAATCTCGGAACATTTAATAATTTTTAAAGAATTAAACCTATTAACTTAGAGTTCATCTAATAAAACTTTGGTCTATTTAATATTTTTAATAAGGATTAAAATTTTTAATATATTTAAAGCTTAATACATTAAATTCGATTCAAATTACTTAAGCCTAATCGGGTTTTAGATTGCTTACAGGTCAGTATAATTTCAAACCAGACCAGGGTTTTAAAAAATATTTTGTCTAAACTTGGACCCCATGGGATCTAAAGCCCAACATGACATTTTTGTCATTCCTTCCTATATATGAACATAAAACCCATTTTTGATATATAAGAAAAAGCACGTTTTGACCACTTAGACACTTATAAAAGTATCATAGGAGCCAACGTTTTAGCAAGTATGGAATTCAGGTTGAACCCTGAATTCTAAACCAATACCAAAAAAAAGTTAACGAAAAACTCGAAACAAATTTGGTCAACGGTTTTCCCTGTCAGTTAGAAGTTGAAATTTCAGTGGCGTTAAATAGAATATCATAAGCGAGGACTGGTAACAAGGGGATAAATATGAGATGGCGTGGCTATGGCTTGAGGTAGTACGATCATGAAGAAGAAGCAATAAGCAGCTAAAGGATGACTAAACGAATTTGGGAACACGCTTAGATCACGTCTCCAGCACAAGCAGCATCCACCCAAAACTTCAAACTAATAACTCAAAAACGTTTTGCTACCCTTTTTCCCCAAAGAAACCAAAACATTCGAGTATTATTGACGATTGCATTAAGATCTTAAAGACTTTAAACGGGCTGCAACATTATAACTCCATATGCTACATAACTATGTCTTCGCTTGCTGTTACCAACTTCATGAAGACCATAAGGATCAGAACATGTTCCCAAATTGTACAAGTACAAAACTTGGTAAGTTTCCTTGACGGTATGAAGCATATCAAGCATATCAACTGCATGAAGTCATCACCAACTTTCAGTGCATAGGATATGATAGGATAGGAAAATGTGCTAAGGATTTTCAGCTGTAGCCGAATTTGTTTCTGATGATCCAACCATTTCCTCCAAAGCATCCATATGGATGGTCATATCATTTTCTCCGTCAGCTTCCCCTACTGCAGTCATTTCCTCATCCCCATCAACAACCGTGGATTCCACTCCATTCTGTGTTGGGTTCGGCTGCTGATGTGATTCCTTGTTATCCTTGTCGATGTTGTCAGGCTTTTGAATCACTTGTGGATATGGATCGGTGCAGATGTTTAACATAGAGGTAACCAACAAATTCTGGACATAAATTTTTAGTCAGTACTTCTAACATCAAGACGTGATAAAAAAGCACGCATCAAAATAAAAGCTAATAATTCAATAGTTTGCGAGGTATATTCAGTAAGATAAGAATGAACAGTTATATAGTTGTCAACAGTATCCCCATTTGGGTGAGTACTTGTTCGAATTCTAACCTAAAGAAGATAGAAAACTAGCAAATCATAGGTGTACTAGCAAATCATAGGTGTATGCCCAAATTACCCACATAACATCAACACAACAGCACCTTAAAATTTGTGAGACCTTGCACTATATAGTAATACAGAATATATAGTTATTGAGAAGTCTAAAATTGAAAATACATAAGGAACTAAATCTTCCAAAATTCTTCTGTATGTTAAAATAACTTAATTTCAGCTCCTCCATCAGTTGTCCAGCTGATAAGATGTATGCAGACTACTCAAATAGGGCACTACTGTCAGGTATTTAGTATATGCCATTTCTAGAGATTGAGGCTGTGCACAAATTGTACTGTAATAACTTTGGCATATCTTTCTGTAGAGCAATCATATTTTCAGTCTTTTAACTTAATAATACATCCTGTTTCAGTCCTTGAACTTCAACAATCACTTTATGTTAGGACTTCCATTAATGTTCTTAACAGAATCCTACAACATCCAAGTAAGGATACACGTCATTCACAACTGCATGGATAGCTTGAATTCCGTTGATGCCACATAGGTTTTTGTAAATACATAAACAAAAATCCTAATGCAGAGTGATTAATAAAGTTCGAGGACTAAATTAGAAAGATTAACAGTTAGAGGACTAAAATAAGAGACATCAGATTGGAAGACCTAAAATATTTTGTCCCATCTTTGAGTTAAAGTAAAGGTCCCATAAGACTAAAGCATTAGAATGTGTTTTGATATTTGAAACAACCTGAAAATTTTTTAAAAATTTGTTTCAAAAAGTTTAGAAGACCAATATGGTAATGCCATTGCTAGTCTCTTTTTAAAATATGTAACGTGAATTTGTGACCACATTGGTCGACTAATGTGGAAGAATGGTAGGCCACTGCTATTGTTATTACTCATTATAACAATTAATTTTTTTTAATGACCATTTTAAGTTGTTTTAGTATAAATAAACCACATACAAGTTATTATAAGGATCTTGGGTATAGTAGAAAGTTGCTAAAAGCCTTAAAAGGATAGAATATATGTATGCATGACATAACATATATTGAGCATTTGTTTATTAATGCAAGTAAAAGATGAATATTTTGAGTTAAATTATTGTGTAATTATTATAATTGGAGAAATTGTTTAGCATATATATTGTGAAGATTCCTCTTGACCTTTAACAAGATCTGTAAGAGTTTCTCTTTACCTCTGATTCCTGTTCACCCATTCAAAGAAGAAGATAGTGAATTTCTAAATAGAACTTGGGGAGCATAGACTTTTTTGGTTGAACTATTATAATTTTTTTTTAATAAGAATTCTCTAACCACTATATATCTTTCACCAATCATCTAATTTGCAAAATATTTTCACAAGAAAATAAGAAGTCAAATCTTCTATACATTTATAATTTACTTATGCAGATTCAGTTTGATGTATGTATATAATTGTGTTTTATCATACTGCCTTTTGTGTATCATAAAACAATACTAATGATTTACTATACTATTTCGTGGATAATATATGTATCTATTATGTAATAATATAGGCTTTTGCTTGCTTAGTGAAAAGCTGGCGTTCAATGTTAATCAAAATCCTAAAATTAGAAACAAACTTTTTTCCCCGACTAAACAGGACATAGTATCTTGAAAAATAGGAGACTCGAACAAAACATAGAAATACAAATTGAATATATCAAAATGACTTAATTGATGGGTTTGGGCTAAAAATGTTCCAGATGTGTTCAAACCAAGTTGAAAGTACTGTTAAATAAAAATTTGAAGAAGGGGAGTTGGCAAAAGGATATAGTAATGATGGAAAAAGAAATTAAGAACAAAGTACATAATCAATGATGTTCACAAACCTTTTCAAGTGCTAAGGCAAGCTTTGATAGATTTGGGTAGATGCTTCTTGCACCCAAGAGAATCTGCTGATTATAAAATCCAATCATTAAAAGTCTTATATTAAATAAATGAACATGGCAAATCCACAATCATGAACAAATAAAAGAAATGAAATGCAGTTAATATTTGTCTGCAGTTTCTAGGCATAAAAGCTAAAACTGTAAGCAGTTACATTTATTAACTAGATTGCCATCTTACGACCAATAAACTAACATCGGTTTATGTAATGCACTGATCTTCAGTAAATGAACTCCATCAGCATCATAACAAATTTAAATCACGCCTGAGTGGACAGCTTCATATGTCAAGCGCCAAGCACAATAATTATTTATCTTTCAACTTATGATTTTGTCAAGCTCAACTAGAAAGTCTGACCCAAATGGTGAGAAATGGTATAACAAGAGGATAATTGGAAGGAAAATTTAAGAATATAGTATGCATAAAAATCACCTCGCAAAGCCTCTGAAGAGTAAATGGAGGACCTTCATCAAAGCTATTAAGAGCTACAAAACAAAAACAGAATATATCACAATAGGTTCCCAACACAAATAATTTAAAAGACATAAAAAGTACTTCCAGTATTTAAACTTACTGAATCGTTGTAAATTAGTTAACAAATAATTTAAAAGACAAAAAAAAAGTATTTCCAATATTTAAACTTACTGAATCATTATAAATTAGTTAAGTCTTTTCATCTTTAGTTATTGATTGCAAAAGTTACGTCAAAAAGAATAGACTAGCAAAAGTTCAAGACGTCTTTACTTCCAAGGTTTTAAAACTGGACCGAACCAGCCAGTTCGACAGGAAATATTATGAACCGGTCAGCCATCCGGTTTGGTTTTATTTAATAACCCCTATATATAAAAAACCAATATATATGGAAGTTCAGATTTCAGAAACCAAAACTCTCTCCTCACTGCTACTCTTTGCTCTTCAGTCTTCATCATCTTCTCTTCACAGATCACCTCACCTCCAATAGCCACATTTGGTGACTTTGGTTGCCCCCTTCGTCCCACTGGATCATTTCTTCATAACATTTGATTGTTTCTTAGCGAGTGCACCCAACCTAAATCTTACGATAGATGTGAGTCCCTAGATTGTCATAGATTTTTTGATACACAAGATCCTCAGAAGAGCCTAGCTCCAAGAAGCCAGGGGGAGGAGGAGGCAGGGCCAAGCTGAGCTAAACGTAAACGTATGGAGGGCATGTCTGTTAACTACACTCTGCTCCTCCTTTAAAGTAGGAACTTTGTTGTCCCTCTCTACTGGTTGAAGAAGATGCCCATCTCTCTTTTCAACCCTTCTACAATCACTGTAGAATTTTTGCTTTTCTACACCATCTTAGGTCATCTGCCTATAAATCATCTCGTCCCACTCAATTTCTGACATTTTTTGTTGGATACTAGAACTTCAGAGTCTCTCTAGTATTTACCCCTTGGATAAAATTGTATAATATACTAGTGTATATATTATACAACTCACAAACCAATGGCTATGGTGTCTAATAACTCTACACAGGCACTGACGTTGACTTGCTCCTGAGGTTCTAGTTTTAAACCTCTTTTCCCATTATGATGTCTAACCCTCTCACTTTACTCCCATACATTACTAATTTATAATTGGTACAAATACATTGAATAAAAGCATGATCTACGAATTTTTATACAGTGGTAAAAAATTTGGAGATTTTAAAGATGATGAAACACAAATCCTTTAAAAAATACATTTTTTATTTTTATTTTTATTTTAAATTTTATATTGGGCTCATTTTTTTACCTTATTAATTCATTATATAATAATAAACATTAGTGTATTTTTATTTCAATAAAATATTTTACTTTTACTCACTCTTATAATGTAAACTTGCAACAGAACATAGAGTTCTTGACAGGCCAAGTGAATAACCTAAAGGATGAATGTGAGTACGTCAATAGAAGTCATATTGTATGGTAAATCATTTAAGCTTGTTGTGTGTCGTGCTTCTTTAAGGAGCCAAACCATTGAAATATGGAACTATGACAACGTTGCACACTCATTCATTTCAAGCTTGCAAAGATCTCATCCAAAGTTGACCATTGATCACTTAAAAGACATTCCCAAGAAGTCCACAAAGCCCATAACAAGTAGAAAAGCCAACAAAGATGATTTCGTGGATCTTCTTGATGATGAAGAAAAGTCAACCTCAGACAATGCTGATGGAAGTAACAATATCAAAAAGATGATGAATATCTAGGTCATATGTCCAATTCTTTTCCTAGAATTCTGAACAATTTTTAATTTTTGGATACTGATCATGTCTAAATAACTTTTTTTTAGTTGAATATCTACTTTGGGTTGCTTATTTAGCTGATGGTAGACCTTTTCAATCAATGATTGCTTTATATCTTCATTTGGCATCATTGTGGTATTTTTATACATGTTTTGCATCTTTCAAATATGTTAGTTTAAGAATATAATTATAGGTATGTTTTGGCACTTTAAGAAGTTCAACAACTTGTTAAGGCCTTGTCCTTACAGTTGGCAAGTTTCTCACTGAGCTTTTGCAATTGAATTTTGACTAACAGAGAGAAGAATTAAGCCTAAACTACCATATAACAAGTGATCACCATATGAACCACCACCACAAAGGCAATTTCCAAACTAAACCAACACATAAATACATTCGTAAGCCAAATCCACATTAAAAACTATCGATTTCCACTATTATATACATTACACAATTATCCTCAAAACTAGCTCCATTCCATATAAACTTCTTGTTAGTCACAACTTATTCATGCGACAAATACATGAAACTCTACCCCGCCAACTAACTAGACTTAATATCGGCCTAAAGCACCGAACTCATGGTACACCTTTTAATCTTTTACAATGTATGTATGCCTACTTACTAATTTATTCATCAATTTGTTCGCTTATCTAATATAGTAGCCAAAACTAGCTTGCATATTTAAGATGATCACTAAAGAATGCATGCTTTGAATCACACAAAAGACTAGTATGTCCAATACAAATGAATTAGTCCCACTTTGCTCATGAAAAACATATCCCTTTTAACCTTCCCTTAGCAAAACCAATGACTATCACTTCATCATAAGCTACTGATATCTCACTATGGTTTCCATCAAAACTTAACTTGCCTAAAGAATTGTCATTATGAAACAACACGAAAGAACGATAAACAAAGATGACTAAAAGAATTTATGTTTCTACTTAAGTTTTTTTTTTTTTGGTGGAAATTTGTTTATACTTAAGTTGAAGCTTCAAGAACATTATATTGCTATGCGTTGATCTTCATCGAAAACAAAGATAACATTAGCGAAAGACATATGAATTTTTTTTTCATGTATTCCTAAAATTATGCTTCAAGAACACGTGTGTACTCTTTATACCTTTTCCAAACAATACTCAGAATGCTTATATTTTCTTTCACTAGCTCATCATGCTCATTTACAATGACTGTATAATTGTAAATGCATGTAAGGATGATATTTGTCACAACAAAGAAAAATCAAAGCAAGGATAACACTCAAAGTACCTTCATCCAACCTTTTCATGAGGTCAAAAAAAGTTTCTCCTAATGAACCAGTCTGATCTTCAATGGCCATGTTTGCCTCAGGATATTCTGATAGAACCTTCATAACCCATAAGAAAAATTGGGAATCAATGTCAAGTATATCATCTAGATGATAATGCAATTTCTTAGCATTGTTAGGCTTCAAATATTATTAATGTGAACCAAAAATACATGCTATCGTACCTCCCCATACCTGCTTCAGTTGAAAAGACAGCATGCCCTTCAACTTTTCCCAATCATGCCTGAGATATAGCATGCAACATATATAAACAACATCAGAAGTTCTAACCAACCACAATAGTGGGAATAATACTATGTTGGTCAATTACACCTACCTAAACATTGATACCACAATGCAACAAGATTGCAACCTTCTATTTGTGAAATTTAATATTACAACAAATGGTAATTTCCATAGAAAATTTGCAGCTTTCGTTTTAGTAATAACATGGGCAACAACTACACTTCTATCAAGATTCTAATATATAAATGATATGCAAATTCAAAATGCAGAAGTATCCTCCTAAGAAAGGACCACTTTTAAATCCATGACTAAAGATTTTATGTACAATGCACCAAAACTTTTTTTTTTTTGACAAGTTTTCAAGATAGCAATTGAAGAATAAAAAACATCCTCTCCAAAAGACAATAAAAGAAGAATTTCTGTCGTAAAAAGAATAGAAGATAGGTCAATTAGTTAATAAACTCAAAAAAAAAAAATCTAGGCTGCTGGATGTTCGTTAGGTTGGGGGAGTTCAAATTCCAGGTCTGAAATTCCAGTATAGGCTGCTGAATTTCAGATTAAGGAAATTTAGATTGGAATTGTGGGAATCTTAGGAAAGAAAACAAACAATGGACAATTATTGGAATCACTCCTAGCGTCTACGAATCACTCTTAAAAGAAAGGGCCAAACTTTTTACTTTAAGAACCCAAAAGTTGTTAAGAAAATCAGCCTTAATATTATTGAAAAGTTGATTACATATATGTAGTCAAATTTTTAGAACCCTAATCATAATAGTAAAGGGAGTTAAGATTTGCAAAATAGAATTGAATCCTACTCTAATGAGGATTATTTATTCTTAAATAAATTCAAGTCCAAACAAATTAGAACAATATAGTTACAATATTAGTTCATATCTAGCAAGGGAAAATTGATATGAATTGAATATGATAAATTTTTCCTTGACATTATTCACATGAACAGTTCATAAATAACGCCACCCAACTCACTCTGCAATTCTACCAAATTATAGCTTATTGATCTACTTTTAACTGCGAAACATGAAAGATAGGATGAATTTTAGACTCCGGTGGTAAGGCTAGCTCATATGCTACTGCCCCCACCCTTCGGGTGACTGGAAATGGCCCATAGAACTTAGAAGATAACTTCTCATTAACCCTCTTTGCCAAGGATTGTTGTCTATAAGGAGCTAACTTCAAATACACTAGATCTCCCTCTGCAAACTCCACATCCCTTCTATGCATATCAACCCTTGTCTTCATGTACTGCTGCACTGTCACTAAATGGCTCCTCAATTCCTCTATCATGGCATCCCTCTCTTGTAACATTTGCTCCACACTAGCCACTACCATTTTCTGTACTCCATATCTTAAAATCGGGGGTGGTTCCCAACCATAGACCACTTTAAAAGGAGAAGTCCCTAGGGATGAGTGGAAGGAAGTGTTATAGCAGTATTCAACCCAATGCAACCACTTGTACCATTGAAGAGGCTTGTCTCGAGTAAAACAACGGAGATAGACCTCTATGGTCCGGTTAGTGACTTAAGTCTAACCATCGAACTGAGGGTGGTAGGCGGAGCTCCTATTCAGTCCAGTGCCCGCTAGCTTAAATAACTCCTCCCACACTTTGCTCAAGAAGACCTTATCCCTATCGAACATTAGGGACCTCGAAATTTCATGGAGTCGAACAATCTCCTTGGTGAAAAGCACTACTACAGTCTCTGCTGTAAATGGGTGTTTCAAAGGTAACAGATGAGCAAACTTGCTCAATCTATCCAACACTACTAAGATTGTGTCATAACCTCCCGATCTTGGTAATCCTTCTACGAAATCAAGAGATAGATCCTCCCAAATCTGATTAGGGACTAGCAATGGCTCAACAATCCCGCAGGAGTTAAAGGCGACATACTTCTGTTGTTGGCAAGTAACACACTCAGCTACATAGGTAGCTACTTGTTTCTTCATTCCTTCCCAATAGAGCTCTTTAGCCAACTTCTTATAGGTTTTTAAAGTGCCCCCATGCCCAGCTAGGTGCGACTCATGTGCTTCCGAAGTCTTACTAAGCACCAACCTTCCATCATACATCAACCTTCCATGTACCAAAGCAAAAGGCAGCTTACTGGAGGCCTCTTTGGAGATTTCAGCCTTTAAAGCTTTCAGTTGATCATCTTCTTCTACCTCTTGCAAGATTTCGGTTATATTTACCCCTTGGGGACACTCCCAAGACTTGGCAGCCCACAATCTCCCCTTTTCTTGATAAAGCATTTGCTACCTTGTTGCTCTTTCCCGGTTTGTATTCCACCTTGAAGTCGTACCCCAACAGTTTGGTAACCCACTTTTGTTGATCCACCGCAATCATCCTCTGCTCAAGCAAATATTTGAGGCTTTGTTAGTCCGTTCTAATGATGAATTGTTGCCCCAAAAGATAGGGTCGCCATTTCTTCACCGAAAGGACAATGGCCATGAGCTCCCTCTCATAAACTGATTTCCCACGGGCTCTAGGTGACAAAGCTTGGCTGAAGTAAGCTATTGGTCTCCCATTTTGCATCAGCACTGCTCCTAGCCCAATTCCCGATGCATCAGTCTCTAGAATGAAGGGTTGTTGGAAATTGGGTAAGGCCAAAACGGGGAGAGTGCACATGGCAGTCTTCAGCTATTGGAATGTCATTTCTGCCTCCTCTGACCATTGGAACCCTTCTTTTTTAAGCAACCGTGTCAATGGGGCTGCAATTTTTCCATAATCCTTCACGAACCTCCTGTAGTAATCGGTCAGCCCTAAATATCCTCTTAATTCCTTGACATTCTTGGGTCTTGGCCACTCCATCATAGCTTGGAGTTTGTTTGGATCGGCTGAAACCCCCGTTCCCGATATCACATGCCCCAAAAACTCCAACTCTAATTTGGCAAAGACACACTTCTTCATATTAGCATATAATTGATTCTCTTGTAATATCTCCAACACCACCTTCAAATGGCCCACATGTTCTTCCACGATCTTACTATAGATTAGTATGTCATCGAAGAAAACTAGCACGAACTTCCTCAGAATCTTACCAAATACCCTATTCATCAAGGCTTGGAAAGTAGCAGGGGCATTAGTGAGCCCAAAGGGCATCACCAAGAACTCATAATGTCCATGGTGTGTCCTAAAGGATATCTTCTCCACATCTTTTGGGCTCACCCTGATTTGATGGTATTCGGATTTCAAATCCAACTTTGAAAAGACCTTCGATCCAAAAAGTTCATCCAATAATTCATCTATCATGGGCATGGGAAATTTGTCCAACACTGTAGCCTGATTCAAAGCCCTATAGTCTACACAAAACCTCCAGCCGCTGTCCTTTTTCCGCACTAGCAAGATAGGGCTTGAGTAAGGGCTAACACTGGGCTGAATGACTCCTGCTGTCAACATCTCCTCCACTAGTCTTTCTATCTCTGTTTTCTGGCATTGAGGATACCTATAGGGCCTGACACTTATAGGTTCTGCTCCCTCCCTTAAGTTTATCACATGCTCTATCTCTCTAGGTGGTGGCAACCCCCTTGGCATGTCGAAAACATCCTCATATCCACTCAACAGTGACTGCACCTCTTCGGGTAACACACCAGATTCTACATCCTCATTCTGCTCTAAGATACTGACATGTAACATAAACAATTCATCTTCCTCCTCAGTTTTCTTCATCAAGGTCTTCAACCCAATCAGCCCCCTAGTTAGGCTGGGATCCCCCTTCAATTTCACCCATTTCTCCTTCTCCCGAAACTTCATAGTCAGGTCAGCCAAATTAATCACCACCTCTCCCAAGGCTTGTAACCATTTGACCCCTAATATCAAATCACAACCACTGAGACTCATGGGAAGGTAATCTTCACTAATGTGGTGCTGCTGAACCACTAATGGAACCCCCCTACAAACTCCCTTACTCTTTATAGTGACCCCATTCCCCATAACTACTCCATAACCCTTAGTGTCCTCCAATTTTAAACCCAATTGCTCTACCAGCCTCAAAGAAATGAAATTATGGGAGGCACAATCCACCAAACAAATCACCTACAATTCCCTTATTTTTCCCTTCATCTTCATAGTTTTTGGCATGGTTAAGCTCACCACCGAGCTCACAGCCAATTCAGCACTCTCTTCTTCCTCCCCCTCACTTTCGGTTTCCTCCTCTTCATCCAAAACTAAGAGAACTTGCAGCTGCCTATTTTTGCAGCGATGCCCCGGGTGAATTTTTCATCACATTTAAAGCACAGTCCCCTATCCCTCTTTTCTTGCCATTCCGAGGCTGAGAGCCTTTTGAACCCTGTTTTCCGAACACTCTTCCCATTTTTTTCTCCCTCTCTTCGACCTTCCCTCTCCATGAACCCTCCTTTTGTCTCTCCCATTCTATTCATGCTGATCGGCCTACTACTCCTGTAATTCCTCATCTCCCGATTCTTCTCCTCTATTCCCAAGGCAGTCTCAATAATCTCAGTCAGTCCTCAGGGCTTAAGCAGAGTCAGTTCATACCTGATGTGTGGTTGCAATCCTTTAATGAAGGTGCATTTCATCACCTCCGGCGATAATTCGCGGCAGGACGCAGCTAGGGCCCAAAAACGCCTTCGGTAATCTAGGACAGTTCCTTCTTGCTTAATGGACAAAAACCTTTGGCATGTACTGCCCTCATGGAGTGGACGGAAATGACGAAATAACATACCTTTCAACTCCCTCCAGTCCGGTTGCACCCCCGAGGCTTCAATCGTCCGATACCATGCTAAAGCCTCTTCGTCGAATCTCAGTGCCGCCAACTCCACCTTCTCTTCCTCCGTATACCTCCCAGCAGAAAAGAATCTCTCTGCCCGGTTGACCCATGTGTCTGGATCTTCCCCCTTAAAAATGGGCATCTCGATTCTCTGGGGTTTGCAGTCCCGCCTCTAGTCTGGCGGTCGGAGATCATCTTCAGCATGCCCCCTTCTCCAGCTCTCATCTCGCCGGTAACCCTCCTCCTCGCGAAAACACCCCCTCAGCTCCGGTCCGGCCCTGGTTATGCCGGTGAATCGCTCCTCCCTATTCGGGTCTTCTCCCTCGCGCCTATTCCCTCTGCGATTTCGTCCCTCCTCCAGCCCTCTTTCGTGCCCTAATCTGTCCCCAACTAAATGTTTAATAGTCGGGTCAGACCCATCCTTCATCTGGAGCTCCGCGGGTCGCCCATGGTCATGCGGTTCCAACCCGACCCACCCAGCATCTCCTCCTTCGTGAACCGTTTCCATCCTTGTATAAACATCCTCCTTAGCCTCCTCTTTTCAGCCTCTTCTCATTCCCGTCACTAAAGACTCCCCTTCAAACCACTTCGCCGAGTTAAGCTGTGGCGGTTCGAGACGAGCTTGGAGGGTGGTAATCACTTGCATCAGCTGGTCGAACCTCCTACTAATCTCCTCCTTCAGCTCCCCCTTTACCCCCTCGAGCTTCTGATTAACTTCCACCCTCAAAGTCTCCCTCTCCACTTGCAGCCCGACCTTGATTTCTTCCACTTCTTTTTCCAATACATCCAACCTTGTTTCCTGCTTCTTTGCTACCATGCCTAGAATCGTATGCTCTGATACCAAATGATAGAATCCTGCACAAATAACTACACCCACAGCCAAAACACACACAAGCAAACACAGAATATAGCAAGGCAACAATGGCAGAAATAGTATCTATATTGATCAATTCACCAAGACCAGTAATTGACAAGGTAAATATGCTAGAATTCGAGGTTCTAGTGCCTCTAGCCTTAGGCTCAACTCTACATGACAATGACAGAAGATTGCATGCCCCTCTCTCACCCTTCCCATACTGTTTTATTCCCTGACAGATAACTAACGAACCTTCCATTCCCTATGACAACTTTGCCCCAACCCTTGTCCTAAAATGACAAAGCCTACTCCTCCAATGCCTTGGCCTTCCTCCTATGATAAGTGAGCTTGATTTCTGGACTCCTATGGGTCCTATGGGTCGTATCATATGCCTCTCATCCATTTGTCTATTACTCCATGTAAAAAAATTCCCTTCCATGCTCAAATAACCCTACCACAATAGTGATGGCCATAGATAGAGACAAAAGACCACCATGTGCCTTGCAATTTAAGCTTTAAGAGGTTCTCTCAAACCATTTTGGATTTTAAGATTCTTCTGACCACTATATTGTTTATAACAAAATCCCCTAAAACCTGTATTTTATAGGGGCTGTGTTCCAAAGTATTAATATTTATGGAGACTTAAAGGAACAAGACACATTATCTCTACGTTTCCTTCTATCGAATTTCCTATTAAACATTTTCATGAAACTGTGCTCCTTACTTACACCTCCCACGGGAGTGGTGGAGCTTGTGGTTTCCACTTCTCTATGTTATCCTCCTCATCTTTGTCAACATTGAACTCAACTGCATCATTTTTATCCCTCTGTGTTAAAATACATTTCCTTGATAATAAATTATATTAATAAGAATTGCTTTTTATAGTATAATAGTAGTGGACTATTTTATCATTATCATTGCCTTCTTGGTTGCCAGTCGACTAAATCAGTAATGTTCATTAGGTACCGCATTTGGCTTAGTACTAAATCATGTATATTATAAAGTTATTGGTTCTAATTTAGATGCGGAATGAATAAAGAGGAGGGAGGCTAGACAGAGAAATAGAAAGGAAGAAAAGAAAAAGGCATGTATAAATGTAGGATGTGTTCGGTAAATTATGAGTACAGGATGCGAACTTTAGGAAAGTTTGATAATACGCAACCTTATTTTTATAGTACGTTAATAAAATAATAATAAATATTTTAATCTTTACATGTATATTTCATAATTAAATTTACATATTTAAATTATATAAAAATAACTTGTTTGATATTAATAATATTGAATCTAAATAAGAGAGAGAGAAATTGGTCATTTTTTAACTAGTACAGGGATAACGGGTGCAACCCAAACGGATCAAATTAGATGGCCGCCACTCCCCGACCACAATCCGGCAGCAAAATGCCCCGGCTTCGCCGGTCCGCATCTAACTGGACTCCTTACGACCGTCCTACTCCAACTTTCCTACGCAATTCCAGTCCTGCAAGTCCTAATTGGCTCTCCAAACTCGTCTTCTCTCCTACTCGTTTGATTGCCAGTGGCGCTGGAAAAGTCCTGGCCTCCGTTTTCTCTCCTCATTATCCGTCTTCTTCTTCTTCGGACGACGATTCCGCTTTTTCTGGTATGCTTTGCTCTCTATGTACTTCTATTTCAAGGTTTTTGTATATTAAGAAAACAATTTTAGGGCTTCCAACAAATGTGCTCAGTTGTGTCTACTTCGCTTTTTAACTAATACGCATCTGTATTGTTTCCGCTTATTGATGAAATTACGTTTAAATTTTTGGCTACTGAATAGCAAACTGCTAAGTGATTTGCCCGTTGGGAGCTTCACTTGCCTGAGGGCTTTGATGCGGATCTAATGACATTTACCATTTTTTCTTAATTGGGGGAATTTAGTTACTTGTCTGATTTCTATTAAATAGTTAATGTGTTTGCATTTCCATTATGGCTTTATTGAGTTGCTAATGGTAATTGATGCATTATAATGATGACTTGTGGTTTATGGCCTGTTGTGCATATTATACAATTTCATGTTTCAACTTTTGTAGATGATGATATGGATGATGTCAGCAGTGATGTTCCTCCTGTCTCATCTCAAGGTGCTGGTGGTTTGGAAAAGGTAGTATGCACAAGCCACACGTTGCATATCTCTGTTTAGCATTGTGAGTTTTCAGATACTTTGCAAACTGATCTATCAGTATATGTGAGTTCTGGGTGGGACTGTATCAGTGCAGTGTGAGTTTGCTTGTTGATAATAGAAACAATATGCAATATAATTACATCAAATATTCAAAATTTTCTCAGATATTTTCTTGTTCACTTTCTACCCAGTAAATCAGTTGTACTAAAAGTTAAAGACTAGTGAGTTTGTTATTCATTTTAAGTCCTGCATTTGTATGCCTTGATATATAAATGTATTTGGCATTTGATCTTAGTTTTGTGCTAAAATTAGAAGAATCAGACATCGAATATGATCAATTGCTCCCGAGCTTTAGAATGGAAGAATGATACAAAGCGTGTAATTGAACAACTTCTCATGAGGGAAACCTTCACAAGGTGATCTATAATTGTATTCTCCTTTGTTATAGTTTGCCTGGATTTTTCTTTGTTATCTTATCGCATGCATTGTCATTTCTCATTATTTTGTATGGATCACTTGAAAACTTTCAATGCTTTCACCTATATCTTAGTCAAGCTTTTGGTTTAGAATGTACATTGGTGTTTTTCAGATATCATGGTGTGGGAAAATGTAATATGTATAATTATGTCTAGATTTTGTGGGGATTATGTGCACAAAATTTGGTACTAATTATGTCCATAAACTTAGGATAGAGTATCCCATAAATCATAGGTTCTAACAAATTTGTACAAATTTGTTTTTTATATTGTACTAGGGTTAGTGTGTACAAAGCTAACGTATATCTATTAGTTAGAAATGAATAAAATTTCCCCTTCAGATTCTGTCATGGTATCAGAGTTGTAGGCTTTCTTAGAATTGAAACCTTAAGTTGTTTAGTCATTCCTTCCCTTCTACTCTGTTTTTTTGATATCGGAACAGAGTATTTTTGCCAGCCTTCATTGTTGGTTATTTCTATTTCCTATGAAAGGCCTTAATTGCCTAAACAAAAGGTTTTTAGCAACAGCTACATCCTAATTAGAGGACGTGGTTACCGAACAACTTGGAGAACTCCAAAGAACACTCATGGTGTAACCACAAGTTATGTACGACTCAGCTATGGTGGCTAGTGACAGCAATAAGTTGTCCATAAACATGGAAAGAGCATCCTTCTTTAAGATTGGAAATACTATTCAATCAAAGGCTTAAAACTGTGACAATTGGTGGTGCACTTATTGCAAGAAGGCATGCCATACGCATGAAAAATGCTGGAAACTTCATGGAAAGCCTCAAAGCAAAGAATGAGGAAAAAAAGGAGAGCAATCAAGGAGCAAAGCCCAAGTCCATGTTACTCCAGCACAAAAATAGTGAATTAACACCGCAAGAGCTAAGCAATCTCAGCGATGAATAGATTGAGAGGTGAGATCACTTATTAGCAACTCTAATCACCCATCAAGTACCTGTTCTTTGGCACATTTAGGTGAGTTTTCATTCTCTATTAGATTAAATTCTCAAGTACAACCTTTTCCAACTCTTGGGTCTTGGACTCTAGAGCTACCGACCATATGACTCATTCACTAAATGTTTTTTTCACCTATTCATTTCCTAGTAGTAGAAAAATAGCTATAGTTGATGGCTCTTTGACAACTATAGCAGGTGGGAGATGTTAATAAGTCCACTAATCCTAAGAAATGTCCTTCATGTCCCTAAATTATCCACAAACCTTATTTCTATACAAAAACTCACTCAAGATTTATGTTGCAATGTTGTTTTTCTTCAAAGTTATTGTGTATTTTAGGACAAGGATTTAGGGAAGATGATTGGATATGCTACAAACTAGGGTGGCCTCTTTTACCACCTTGAAGCATCAAGTTAATCAAACATTTTAAAGGGCAAATTACCGCATTCTTCGATTTCAGAATTTATTTCCTCCAATAAAGAAATAATTTGGCTTCATCATTGTCGACTTGTACATTCATCTTTTAGGATTATTAAAATGCTATTTCCTTCTCTGTTTAAAAGTTTAGGTGTTGAACATTTTTATTATGAAGTGTGTGACTTGCTAAACACAAGTGTATACTATTTTCAATTAGTAATAAACGAAGATCTACTCCTTTTTATCTCATTAACAGTGATATTTGAGGCCCTGCTCCTATTCCTAATGTCTTTGGGGCAAGATGGTTTGTCTCATTCATTGATTATTGTACTCGTGTCACTTGGATTTTTCTTCTCAAACACAAATTTGAGGTTAGTACTATTCTTCCAAATTTTGTTCTATGGTTAAAAGCCAATTTGGAGTCCACATCAAAAGGGATTATTTTAATCAAATCCTAACTCCATAATTTTAAAAGGAAGGGACAATCCACGAGTCTTCTTGTGTTAGTACCCCACAACAAAATGGGATAGCAAAAAGAAAAAACTATCATCTCCTTGAAACAACCCGAGCCTTTTTGTTTCAAAACAATAAGCCTAAAATTTTTTTTGGGGGCAAGCAGTTCTTACAATTCATCTCATAAATCGTTTTCCTTCTTGGATTTTAGAATTCAACAGTCGTATGGAAAAACTCTCAATCTTCTACCTTGCACCACAGACTACTAGCAATCTTGTTCCTAGAGTATTTAGGTGCATATTTGATAAGAACTAGAAAAGAAGGAAAATAGAAGTAACTAAATAATAGAACTTTATTGATAAATTTGAGAGCAAGAATCTTAAACTCCCA
>JAOTBA010000007.1:7825523-7853899 GCA_025629845.1 Erythroxylum squamatum | reverse complement strand
GTCATTAACACTGTTTTTTGTTCTGTCCCCTGCAACCAAACACATTTCTGTCCTCAGGACAAAGACAATTTTCTCTGCCCTGTCCACTGCAACAAAACATCTCACTATCTTCAATTCTTGTTCTGTATGATTAGCCTCTTCAACAGGATGAAACAGACAGTAAAGGTTGTCTTACTGTCTGTTTCATCCTGTTGAAGAGGCTAACCATACAGACAGTAAGACAACCTTTACTACCACCATCTACTTAGTATGGAGGGAAAGAAAAAGGAGATTGTACAAGGGAATTGAAGAAGAAAAATATCAGATAGCATATATGATTTTCAACAGGGTTTGAGCAACCTTGATTGTAAATTCTAAGCAACAAACACTTACTCATAACTTGAAGAATACCTAGATGTTATGATTCTTATACTTAATGTAGATTAGTCTTGTAATTACCTTTTGCTAATTTTTGGACAAATTAAGTAAATCATTGAAATGTAGCTTTTTCTATTATTAATACAATTTCTTTTAATTTTCAAAAAAAGTTAGAACCAATAGTCTCTTTTATTAGTCTTTCATCAAAGCTACTAAAGATGAGAATATACTATCGTTTCTTCTCTCTATTTCGTTAGTAATTCTAATAAATGTTATTTAGTTCACCAAATAATAACTTTTCTTTATTAAAAGTGAGAAAGGATAAAAAAAATGGCAACAACATCATTTCAATTAACATAGAAAAGTGTTGCCATTCACTACAACAAAAGGAACTTTAGGCAATTACATATTTATAACAATTTAAAATTGTGTTGCTAAAAATTAATATAATGCAACTATTTTAAATGTTGCCTTTAACAATTTTAAAAAGTAACAATAATAATAATTTGTTGCTACATATAAAAGAAGCAAAAAAATTAAAAAAGGTTGCAATAAAATCTTACATACGTAACATCTATAATTGTTGCTATAGTTTCAGTCATCTATTTATTAAAGGGTGTGATTATTATATGCTTGTAAATTGAAAATTGTCATACTTATGTAAGTTTTAGCTTTCTCTCTCTCTCTCTCTCTCTCTCGATCTCCATCACCATCTTTAACTCACCAGTCTCTATCTCACTCTTCGGCGATCAATTTTGTATCTTCCCCTGTCAACCCTCTGTTCACTCTCAATCCCTATTCTTATCCCCTCCCTCTCTTGAAAACACTTTCCTCTCACGTCTCACCCTTTTTTGAAGTTGTCACCACCCATTCACCATCGTCATCCCATCACTGCCACAAAATCATCACAGCTTCATTGAGTATAAGCTACTGGTTATATGGTTTAGGTATTATTGTCTAATGTTTTGTTTATATTACATTATTGTTTACATTTCTACTTTCTCCCTAACTCTCCTCTGTTCAATGATCAAGTCTTGTTTTGGTATTTCGGGTGCTAGAAGCTAGTTGATGTAAGTTATTGTGAATTTCATATATAGGTCAATTGATGGCTTTCAATTACTTCTAAGTTGTTTTATTTGAAATAGATAATGCTGAGAGCCATAGAGTGGTGGAATTACATAAATCATAGATAATGCACAAAGCCCAAAAATTATTAACAAATGAAAATTCAAGTGCTGATGATGCTAATGAATCCAAATTTTTTGCTTCTGTGCTAAAGAGTAAGTGATTGACATTTGCTTGGCTCGATGAGGAAACCTAACACATGATTTCTACCACTATTCTTGTCCTCAAATATAGTGCATCAAGGGATTGTTTTTTGGGAATTATTATTTTCCCATCTTTGTGGGCATAAGTAGATATATCTTCTTGATTGTGACTGTATAATGTTTGTGCATCTGTTGGATAGTTTAATCGTATCCATATAGTTGTATTCAGAGTCTAACTATATTGCCAAAGGACATCTGATGAGAATAAAAAATAAGGCATTAAGAGACCCTCCCGCCCCACGTTAGACGCTCTAAAATCCTTTTTCAAACCTACTGCCATTTCGAGTCAAGAGATAGATAAATAGACACATCCCATTATTTTCGGTGACACTAGATGCATAAGTACAGAATCACCAGTTTCTATTTGATTTAATATGTGAAGATAGTGATTAGTAAGTGATTGTAACCATAGAAGTGGTATGTTGTAACACTCATTTGTTCATGGAACAGAAGAAAAGATATAATAATGTATCAGTATGGCAAAATTAATTCCTTATGATGATAACCATTCTCTCCACCTGCATCATCTTGATACTATCGTTTGAAATTGATTGACATGTATAATTCTTTTTTAATCATGTTATTTTCACAATTAACAAACAAATTTCTAACATTTTTAGACCTTAAGCAACTAACAATAAGGTATTTTTATCCAAAAATATTGTTTTTTCTATCTACACTCAGAAACCATATGACACTTGCGGACCAAGGAGGGATATGTTTGATATACCAGGGTTTTTAATTGGTGATTACAAGAGGAATGCCACTCAAAAGGAGGTTAAGATTTAGCACAAGCTAAAGAATATATTTATTGTATTTGAAGATGAGGATGTGGATCTCGCATCATAACTTGTAGCAAGGTATAGTGGCTTAGAAGAAATTTCAGAGGAATGACCACTATATAAGATTGTTGGGTACTGTTCTTTAGCTCATTATACTTTTTAGGACATTTTCTTTTCCTTTATTGGTTGTAATGTAAAGAATAATTCTTATGGATTACACATTAAAGGGTATTCTTTCACTTTCACACATTTCATCAATCTGAATCTAAATCTAAGAATCAATAGGATTTTGACACTATCCTTTTAGAGATAGAAGGTCAACCAAGTCTTCAAAACTGAGAATCATTAGGATTTTGGCACCATTTCCTTTTGGAGAGATAATTTCACAAGGTGTTCCTTTTGCCTTTTTTCAAAAGAAGAAAGATTTATAACTTTGTAAATTGTATCAAATGGAGAAAGAAAATTTATATAGATGGGACACAACTAAGCTAGCTAACATGATTATACAACTATAGAATCTAGAAATTTATATTAATTCCAAATGAGTAAAACTCTTAAATGCCCAAAATAGCAACCACAACGTAGTTCACATCTTCGCACTACAAAATTGTTTTACATCTTGACCTCCCACCTCTATTCCATATATCCTTTGTCCAAAAATCCTAAACCACGGAAACTTTAAAGCATAACTTCACTCCTAGAAGGTCGTTTCTTAATTTCGAAGCACAGTGCATTAGTTTTTTCTTCCTGTCCTCATCTCTTATAGCTACTATGTTCTAAGACCTTTTAATTTCATTCTTCAGCTTTTTCTGGGACTTCCCTTACACATCTCCCTCTATTGAGTTTTCAAACCTATCCTCTTTACTTCATTACATGTTTGTTTTTCTTACCATGGTGAAGATAGATATTAGGAGTTTTGTTGGGGTTTAATGTGGCAATTTTAGTCACTTAGAGCTGCTTTGGAGTCTAGGCTGTGTAATTGTTTAACCATATTAATTATACAATTTGTATCCTAACATAATCATTTTTTACATTCTAGTAAGTTTCGGACTTGATTGAAAGATTTGAATCTTTAGGACTTTAATGAAGATAAATTCAAAAGTTTTATGAATTCATGTATGGTTATCCCTTTTGTTTCCTATCATTTATATTGCTACTTGTTTCAAGTATCTGAGCATATACAATACCTGGTAGTACATTTGATGCCTTGTTTTTATTATCTATTGGCACAGATCATTCAGTGGATATTAGTGACAGCCCGGGATGGTAACATCAGGGACCTCCCTTTCTTTGTAAGTTGCTTTTTTCCTATGATCTAATCTACAAGCAAGCTAATTTTGGTTGGTTGCTTTAAAGTTCCTATCTCTACTTTGATGTGGAGTTCTTCTCTATATTCCTCAAACGATACAAATTGACATGACATGTAGAGATCAAATGGATTAATGTGTCAAATTTCTAACAATAAGAAGAATGCTTGGCTGATAAATAGTACCAACAGAACTTTCAAAAGGAATTTTTAGCCTAGTAAAGTGGTTACATTCTTAGCTTGACAGGTTGCTCTTATTAATCTAGCCATTGATTCTCTTGTTTGGGCAAAAGACTAGGATAGTTCTTAGGTTGATGATGAAGTTGTAAATATTAAACGTGTTGACGTTAAGGTCTTCTGTACTTCAAGGAAAACGGTAAAGGTGACAGAAGTTTTGCTATGTCCTTCATTGCATGTGTATAAGAGATATGGTTGTTCATCGTTTTCAGTTGGCAAAGTGATACTCAATCTTTTGATGGTGTCTTATTAGCTAAGTCTGTGAGCAGTGAGCCAGTGATCAAACTTCAGCTTCTCATTTAAATATTCTTGTGAGTGATAATTGTTTGTGTAATTTTGAAAAAATGCAGGTTGACTTGAAGAGTTCTAATGTTTTTCCTAAAGATGCAGATTGATCGGGTTTTGATGTGTGTAAGTTTTAATTAATTAACCTCGATAATCCGCAAGCGCACGGTTCGTTCGCGTAGTACCTAAGGTGTCAATCCCACGAGGAGGGGTAATTTAATCCTAAAATCTAAGGCCAAAACAATTTGTAAAATGCAAAATGTAACAGAACTAAAATGAGAATTCAGTTCAATCAAACAAATCAATTTAACAATAAATCACGAAAATATTAATAAATTATCAATTGCAACACACACTCAAGAATCAACTTAAAGGAATTACCAATTGAGACAAAGGAAATTTTACATATCCATAACGCTAACCTAATTGATTATGAATTACCAAATTATTGGTTCTAGACGATTCTAGGGTTGGTTACTCTCTCTCGAGTTATAACCATTAACCCTAAATTATAAAATCTAATCAGATTATGGAAGTTGCAATTTATCAATTAACAACCTATCCAAAACCCTAATTAGATCTGAAGTTGTCTAATAAACTATCAAAAACCTATGCAAGATCTCTCTTTGCAAAATTTACCGATTCGATTTAATTATTGTTCTATTAAATCACCTGACCTAACTCTTGTTAGCCTAATTTAATTATTTTTCACTCGATTCACCCTCTCAATTTGTTATCGAATTATGCAAATCCAGAATTAATTCACAATAAATCCAAATAACGTATAAACAATCATATTTCATTAAATCAAAGATAAGACCCCAAAGGTGAGTTTAGAAGCAACATCAACATCTAAAAATCCTATCATCAATTGTTATTCCAATTTTATACAATAATAAAACTAAAAATAGCAGGAAATACAAAATTGAACAGACAATGGGAGGCAGCGACATCGGGAAGCTCTTGATCCAGGAAGTACGTCGAGTCGACTTCTTCTCCTCTTCTCTCTTCCTTCTTCTCTTTCTCTATCTCTCGATAATTCTCTTTAAGGTTTCTCTAAAAGTGGTTGATGCAAAAGCTCCGTCCTGCCTCTTTTTCTTATTCTTTAAATACCTTTTGTGTTCTGAGCAGCCCTAGGTTCCAGGGTCTAAAAGGTCCAAAAAATCCCTCAAAACTTGACATTTTTTAATGTAGCCACATCTGAGCCTTCTGTCATGATTGTGGCAAGAAGGCCACGATTGTGAGCCATGTCCTGGGCTTCTGTCACGGTCATGGCATATGGGCCACGATTGTGGGCCAACTCTAGTACTTTTGTCAGGATCGTGGTCATTGTTTTGGCCCGAGTGTCTCTAAAACTTCTCCGTTCTTTGATGTTGACCCTGAAACAGTAACAAACATATCAAGGTACCTCAAAAACATAATAATTAAGCTCAAAGGCTTGTACTAACCCATAAACCACTTAAAACATAAATAATTACAAACTAACACAATTCTAACCTAAACACATACTAAACGATTGAATTAATAATTTAATACATATCAAACTAAGCCCTAAAGCACAATACAATTCACACATATCAATTATTAAACAATAAGGAAAAAGAGGTTTGGATTTTCCAAAATTTGTGTTGAGTTTGATAAATCAACTAAACTTCTCGATTCCCTAAAGATTCTTAATTTAAGTGAGGAAAAAAAAGCTTAAATCTATATAAGATCGTAGTTTATTATATGTCAAAACTTGATCAACCACCTTAAACAAAAACAAGAATCCCTAAAGCAAAAATCCATATCCCTTAAACCTCCCAAGACCCTACTGATCCTCACCCTACATTAATTTCCAATCCAAACAATCTCTCTAATACACAAGATCTTGGACCCTCAAAATCACTGACCATGCAAGATACTTTCTTTCCTATTGTTCCTCTCCCCTTAGCTGCCCATATTGCTACTAACTACCCTATCATCAATGCTAAAATTCAAACTGTACATCTAAACTCCTTAAGTCTTAAAATTTGGAAAATGCCTTAAGATGGATACTTATTCTACCTTGGAGGAATGCTTGTCAAAGTCATGTATCCCCAACAACTCAAGGAATGGAATTTGTGACTCCCTTTTTATGTAAAGCACCATAAGGAAATCTAGTATAAAGAAAAAGGTAAGTGCTTAACTAACCCTACTAAGCAATGATCATAGCTTAGAATAATGTGGTTTAAATTTCCCCAAGAATCATCAGAACCCATAATCCAAAAGTTCTTGATGTCCCTCGACATAAAACAATTAGATAAGTTTCTACACTTGGAGATTTACTCCCATATTCTTCGAGAAAAAATCACTGTTACATATGTTTATACATCAAATTTCCCTTTTCAAAGAAGATACCTAAGTAATGATATTCAAAACTTATCCAGGAGTATTAAAGGTCCCTGAACTGTATTGGGAGATTTCAATTACATCTTATAGGCACATGAAACTGAGGGTCTAGGAAAAAAAAAGGGGAAAATGGATAAGGATCTTAAAGACTTCCTAACCAATACTATATTAAAAGACCGTACCTATAGAGGTAACCTTTTTACTTATTATAATAAACAAGAGGGGTAGTACCTTATAAGGAAAAAAACTTGATAAGGGCCTAGTGAATTTTGAATTAATGGAAAAATTCTCTAACAACTTGGGATTATTCAATTCTCTAGACACATTTGATCACTCACTAATTGAGATCAGAATGGACTCTTATATAAGGAAACTAAAAACTCCCTTTAGATTTTTGAACTTTTTTTGAAAAATTAAAATTCAATATTCACTTATATGGAATTAGAAGGTAATTACATGAGAAATACCATAAGTCGTATAGACTATAAATAAATAGCCTATACACATTGTATAATACTAAAATGGTGATGTTTGACGATTTTTTAAGCATATAAACATAGAGCTATCGAAGAATCCAGAGTACTTCTTCTGCAAAATTCTCTTTAGTTATTAATTAAAAATTCCTTTTTTACTCTGACATCTATCTACTTGAATTTGCTTTGACTTCTCTCCACTTGAATTACCAAATTGCCCACACTTTTTTCCTTTTTGGAAATAAACCTTCCTGTGTCTAGTTTGTTGCTTGTTCCGCACATTCGATTGTTTCAAGGTGGATAACACTTCAACCTTAATGGAAGGTCTTCCTTAGGCCTTTCATGTGGTTATGGAAAAAGGAGAATCTTCACTCTTAAAGGATGACTTACCAACTCTTTCCAGGGAGTCGCTTTTTGTAAAATATGGAGGTAAGAATGAAGGGGAAAATGCAAATGCTGGAAGAAATTTCAATGATCCTCATTAAATGGGAGCATAGAGAAATAAGTTTCAGATTTAACATAATAAGGGAACTCTCAAGCATTACCAGAATGTCATCAAAGATGGTGCTATTTCCTTTCCTATTGAACTAATAAAGGCTAGTGCTAAGGTTTGGTCCACATCCTTAATTGATTTTTTTTGGATCAAGTGACTTGCTTTCCTTGTAATGAATGCTTAGCAAAAACAAGATGGGGTAAAAAAAGGTCAGATAACATAATGTTGAGGGAAGATGGCACAATTTTATTCAATTTTTTAGATGATTCTAATCTAACTAAGATAGTAGAATAAGGGTCATGACATATTGGAGGTCAGCCTCTATTCATTTAAAAGTGGAGGCCTAGAGTGGAGGTTGATAGGGGTAAGATTGATCTGCTTCCAATGTGGGTTAACATCCATAATTTTCCAATGAAGTTCTGTATTATTGAGGGGCTAAGTTTTCTGGCTAACTCTTTAGGAAACTAGTATGCATGTATTCTCAAACTGCAACAATTGAGAGAATCTGCTATGCTAAGTTATGTATTGAAATTCAGAGAAATGCTCCACTGCTTGATAGCTTACCTATTTTAAAATTAGGTTAATTTGAAGAGTTAGAGAAGACTAAAATACTTACCCCTTGAAGCCTAGCAACTCAACTAAGGAAAGGGTTCCTATAGGTAGAGTTTTCAAAACTTCTTAGCATGAAGAATTAATAGAGTCTGAACATAGTAATATTCCACTAGAACATGAAATTATAGGAGAAATTGAAGCAAGAGAAAAAGAGGCTATTGATAGTGCTAGCTTAAATGACTCATATAGCGTAGTACAAATAGAGGAATTAGTTCAGATAGATACTGAAGATGCTAGAGTTGAAGAAGTGGTATGTTTGAGTAGGGCTTATATAAATTCTCAACAAATTGAACTTCCAAAGTCCACAAATAAAAGGCCAAAGGCAGTAGCTGATTATAATTAAATGGCCTGGAGAAAACTAAAAAAGATATAAATTCCATTACTAGTGCAAGGAGTAAGGAGATCATCTCTGAGGGTATAAAGAAAGATAGTAATATCCCTGATGTAGAAGCCTCTAAACAAGAAGAAACCAAAGAATTCATAGTGCAGACTAATAACACCAGAAGAAAATTAGTAAGGAAGAAAGGGAAACAAAACACCAAAAAAAAGGGGATTCCCTTATGCATGGCAGTCCTAGTTTGGAACACTGGAGGGTTAAATGACCCTCTTAAAAAGTCATTGGTGAAAGAGGTGGTGAAGGATAAGAAGCCTTGTTTAATAGGTCTTCTTGAAACCAAAATAAAAGAACCTTTTACCCTTTTTGGTTCTAAATGTTTAAGTGCTAATTAGGAGATCATTTCAAATCATAACTCTCATTATAATATTAAAATTATCTGCCTTTATAATACAAAAATGATTGGAGTGCAAGCTATGGAAGATACTGATCAGTGCATATATATGCAATGTCAAATGAGAGGTATGAGTCTTCTTTTTGATTTATCTCTAATCTATGCTTCCAATTTTGGTTTTAAAAGAAACAAACTCTGGTTGGACCTGCAAAATGTACAACTTAGAATTCAAAATCCCTGGCTTTTTGTAGGGGACTTCAACTTCTCACTTAATTTGACTAAAGTTGATGGTGGAAGGAAGTTAATTTTGGTCTAACAAAGGAACTTTCTAGTTTTTTTTTATAAAGATGGATTTGCTATATCTTAATTCAACTGGCAAATTGCTCACTTAGATTAATAATCAACATGGTAGCCGGCTTATAATGAAGAAGTTAGATAGATCACCGGTCAATTCAGTTTGGTTAAACCAGTTTCCTAACTCTTTTGTTCATTTTGGTGACAATTTAATGTTAGATCACTCATATATGCTGATACAAAGGATTGTAGAAAGTAGAACAAGGGGAGCCCTTTTAGATTATTCAATGCCCATTACTCATATGGAAAGATTCTCAAAAATAACTTACAGATGTTGGAATTATGATGTTGAGGGTTTCAAGTCCTATTAACTTATATAGAAAATAAGAATGGTGAAGGCTGCTCTTAAGAATTTCATGCTTGGAAGAAATAAAAACCTTACAACCCTTAAGGAGAAACTAATTCAAGCTCAAAAGCAATGTTATGACTCTCCCAAAAATACAGAATTCAAATTGGCAAAGATGAAAAGACTACAAGAGTATTTGGAAGCTCGCAGCCTCCATAATCCAATTCTCAAATAAAAAGCTAGACTAAGTTGGATGAAAGAAGGTGACTCCAACATAAAGTTCTTTGACTCCTTACTTGTAAGAAGAAATGTTAATAAAATATCACTATTTCAAGATAGTATTGGAAAGGAACATGCATATTAGAATAGCTTACAAAAGCCAGCTAGAATCTACTTCACGAAGCTAATAGGTTCTGAAGATTCTATTATTCCAAGCTCCAATGCATTAAGGTTGTTTGACTGCATAATTGATCAAGGAATAAAGGAATTCGTGGTGTCCCTTACCATTGAATAGGATGTCAAAAGATTCCCTTTTAGCTTGTATCCTTCAAAATCACTAAGGCCTAATAGTTTTACTGCAATGTGTTTTCAAAAGACATGGGAAATTATGGGCAACTTTTCACTAAATTAGTGATGGAATTCTTTGCTTCCTATAAAATACTTCAAGAAATAAACCACACATTCATTTGCTTGGCGCCTAAAAAGCAAAACCCATGGAGTGTGAATGACTTTAGACTAATATCATGCTACAACATAATATACAAAGTGATTTCCAAACTTTTAGCTGAAAGACTCAAGGTGGTATTCATTGGTACTATTAACTCATAATAGGGGGCTTTTATTCCTGATAGAAAAATTGGGGACAACATTCTTCTATTAGAAGAATAGTTGAAGGATTACAACTCAGGTAAAAATCTCAAAAGCTGCCTAATCAAAATTGATTTTTTTTTCAAATTTTTTAATAATGTTAGTTAGAGGTGTATCTGAGTATGTCTTAAAGCTTTACAACTGCCCCACATATTTGTAAATTAGATAATGTCGTGTATCCAATCTCCTCCTCTGGGTGTGCTAGTGAATGGAATTCCTACTAAGCCTTTTAAGACTACAAAGGAAATTAGACAAGGTGACCCCTTGTCTCCTTATTTTTTCACTCTTATAAAGGAAGGCTTATCAAAGCTGTTAAATGGAACGCTATTAACCTTACTCACTTCACGTATGTTGATGATATTTTTCTTTTATGTGGAGCTGAACCTCATTCTATAAACATAATGATGCATGTTCTAAAATTATTTGCTGAGTGGTTAGGATTAAAAAACAACATTGAAAAGCTTAGCCTATATCTATCAGCCGATGTGAGGAATCTATCAAAAGTAAGGAGATTTGCTGGACTAAACGTGCATTCAACGCCATTTTGTTATCTAGGAGTACCAATCACATCCTCCAAACCTAAGTTCAATGATTGTTTGCCTCTTATTGAAAGGATTAAATCAAGAGTGAATGCTTGGTAAAATAGGTTTCTTTCTTATACTTCCAAACTCACCCTTAATATCTCAATTCTAAACAGCTTGCATATAACATACCAATTCCATAGAGCATATGCCCAAACATATAAATGATATGCGAGAACATACCCTACGATAATGGCACGTTAGAACAATCACTTTAACTAACTAAGGCATCACACAAGTCACAAGCATTCAAAAAGATCAACTTTTCCCATTTCATTCATAAATATAAACTTACATTGTTACATTACAATCCATAATCCATATATATACATTACATAAAATTTGAGAGTTTACTACTCCATAAAAAATATACGACATAAAATGGGATGCTAACTGAAAACATTCTAAACTAGACTCCTCAAATACTAGTTGACTAGACTTTTAAGCCATACTTTTTCCCAAAATGATAGGACTAGAATTCTAATAGATTACCTTAGAAGTTAAAACTCCATTGGACCTAAAAATCAATGTTGCCATTTTGATGAATTTGTGAACTCAGTGAGTGAACCATCATCGATGTCCTCACTCAAGTCAGAATATAAACATCACAAGCATATAACCAAGTTCAACAAGTATATCACCTCATTCAATATCAAATCCCACATCACATTTTGTCATATTTCAATAAATACAATATGTTTACAAACATTTCATATCACCATTTCAGAAAAATACAATAATTCATCTCAAATTCATATGATACATGTAAAGTTATAAATATGCAAATGCACATGTGACTCCATTTCTATTTTACTTTTTTGTGACCGAGTGCCTATTTATTGTCCCATATTTGTTAAGGATACTAGTCTCATTTCATTTACTGTCTTGTACCCATTATGAATAATGGGCTCATTATTAACTGAGCCTGTGGTTCTTTGTGCTAAATTCCTGAGCTTAAAGCTCTTTGTCACGTTGGTCACTCCGGTCATAACTCCTTTATCTGATCATGCATATCAATGTAATGGAATGCATCAATTCACATAATATGCTATTAATACTTTTCATTCAATGTGTTCATGTCATTTATCACATTCTTCGGACCTGAGTCCAGCATTTAACATTCAATTGAGTACACATTCTATATTATACATACAATTTGAAAACACTTCCATATATAATCCCAAGTATCAAACTCCTTGAACCAATAATGTCCTTAATCATAGCAATCATATAAGTAACCGTTCAATAACTGAAAGTTAACCAAAACAATTCAATCATAGTGAGAAACATCTAGGTTAACTCATAGTACACTCTAAAAAAGCTATTGCCTTAATGATCCGGTAATGTCTGGATGTTGGCGATCAACTTGTTCGTCTTTAGTCATACAATACACACATATTTTACTTATTACTAAGTTGATCAATCATATGAATATTCAGTCATGCACATGTATAAGTGCTATGTTCAATGCATGCTCAATTGACTTTCTGGGTATGTATTCTTATACATAGATCCTGACTATTCAATTTGTGCTTATAGACCCTAAGACCATTCAAACATTATATTTTGTATACTACCATTTTACAATCAGGTTTGTACCTCTAAGTTAGCTTTATTCACTCCAAATTTATCAACTATACTTTACCCTTATCCTTGAACACTTTCACGATAAAAAAGCCTCTTATAACACACACATAATTGTTACTTCAAATATGGAATTTCAGTAAGCTAGATCTATACTTTTACCAAACTTTTTCCAGCAATACATATTCATACATTTACCCAATTTTCATTCATAATTACCCCATGTTCTTCAATTCTCATTCATCCATACCTTATACACATTATTCATGTCTTTAAGATCATGTTTGCATTAAAAGAACTCATTTATTCCTTTAACAAACCCTAATTTCCATAGTTGAACTTAACCATATCAAAATAGTCCATTCTTTAGGTTATGACGTCAATTAACTACATAAACTTATCAAGCTCTTAACCAATTAATCAAGTAACAATCTAGGCTCATTCCTAGTCTTAATCAAGTCAAAATATACCAATTTAAACTGAAATTTCTCAACTGATTCGACATGTACACAAAGCTAAAATTAAAATCCCACAATTTGTCATCAGCATCACTAATGTGTGTAACTTTACTACCTTCAATACTTCATGAATTTTACAATCTTAAAGACATCACTAACACTTGAAATTTTCCATATTTCATGTCCTCTAAGGTTACTTCATTTTAGGTTAATTTAACTTCTATATTGGTTATACTAAGGCTTACAAAATTCTTCTCACTTGTGTCATTAACAGTCACTTTTTACAAACACACCTATAGCTCTAATTTTCCAGATTCAATAACACTTCAATAACACCTATCTTTACCATGAATCCACCTTCATTTATACTTAAAATCTCAACCTAAATAATCCATTTAATAGTCTATAACCTACTATTTTCATACATAAAAAACAAAACAGAAAAGTAACCAATTTATCAATCACATTCTAGTACAACATCATCATCAACGGCATAGGCATTCCATCCCAATTCAGTCATCATAGAATTTCTATTTCAACATGCCACAAAGAAAAATACTTTACTTAGTTATTTATCTCAAGTTTCAACTCAATGATCAAGCTACTTAGCTCTCCATGCATGCAAAATCATCTAAGTACAAGATGAAAGTAAAATGATTTCAGCAAAGGCAAAATGATGATAGCAAATTATAACTATCTTTGAGCAGATTTTTGTATGGATCTTGAAGTGACTATGAATGAAATTGAAGCAAAATTCAGAAGCTGTGAGGGTGTCTGAGTGTTTCGGTGGTGAGAGTAAAGGAAAGAAGAAGAATGAACACAACATAAAGTATCCCTGCAGTAGCTTAACTCATTAGGTGCTAGGTGTCACTACTATACAATGGCATTTGTCACCTATGCATGTAAGTCACTTGTCCTCTCCATAAGCTGCCATTTGTCACAATTATGCTAGGTTGTTTGTCACTCAATCACTGTTGCCATTTGTCACTTAATTTTCTATACCATTTATCACTTAATTTTCCATGCTAAATGTCACTCATTTTATAGGTTTAGTCATCCTAAATTTTCATGTGTCAATTTGACATTTTCCTAGACTAAATGTACATTTTAATTCGTTAATTTTCCAATTGTAACAATTAATTCCAAATTTACTACTTGTAATCCATCAAACCAAAATTTAACACATAAACAATACACAATCATATCATAATCATTTTAAACCTTTCATACCCCAGAATATGTCAATTGAGTGCAATTTTCCTAAATCAACATTTATGTGTATATATATGCTCATGTTATGCATGTGAATAAAATCATATCCCAAATGTACCAATTCTTTCTAATATACTGCAATTCATGTGACTTTCACTCTAATCCCTCAATAGGTTAGGAAACCGACTATTACATTGCATCTACACAAGACATCCCATATTGCATTACTAAGGAAGGTTACTAAAGAGATAGATAGAATAATGAAAGCATTCTTATGGATAGGCAGAATATAACACTCCAAGAATGCAAAGATAAAATGGGATGAAGTTCCTCCCCTGAAGAAACATGGAGGACTTGGGATCTTGTCCATTATAACTATATAAAACTTTCTAATATGAAAAAGGCTTTGGAGACTCTATACAGATCATAAAGCACTTTAGATTAACTGGATTTAAGAGTATCACCTCAAAAACATAAATTTTTGGCAGGTTGCTTGTATAAGCGAGGTCTCTTGGATCTTTAATCGGATGATGAAGATGAGAGACATTATATATCCTTGTATTAAACATAAGATTAGTAATGGAGAAAAAACATGGGTTTATTTTTATAACTGGCTAAATTTAAGCCCCATTTTCATAATCCTAAGGTTCTTCATTTGAGAAATAGAATCCCATTGAATCTTAAAGTTTCATCACTAATCTGGAATGGTGAATGGAGTGGGAATTTTAAAGGTTTTGATTCTCTAGTGGAATACTTCCCTCAATTGAATGGTGTGGAATATGAAGATGTAAGCACTTGGACTCTCAATCCAAGTGGTAAATACTCAAACAAATCCTGTCATTAGTTTCTTTCCAATAGATTAATTGATGTTCCTCGGTATAATATTCTAGGCAGAAATACTTTGAATCTTAAAGCCTCAGTAATCACTTGGCTTGCTATTAAATATAGGCTTAAGACCAAAACCCAATGTCATGGCAACGCAGATTCTACTTGTGTGTTAAGTAAGATGGCTCTTTTTTCTTTGAAAATTCTCCAAAGTAGTATGGAGCAAGGTTTTGCAAATGATTCCAAGTAATAGGTACATGTATGAGTGGGAACAAACATTGAGCTGGGTTATTAAAAACTCTAAGCAAGGAATTTCTAATGCAATTCTCTTTAGACCAGCCTTCACTACTACCATTTATACTCTTTGGAAGGAGAGAAATAGTGAAAGGTTTACAAACATGGAAGAGGGTAAGTACCAATTAGCATATAAGATTGTTAACTAGATTAGAGCAATAATTTTTGCTAAAAATGTGCAGCACACTCTTTCCCCAGACATGAAGTCTAGATGGAAACTATAATTTAGCTTATTATGTTGATATAGGATTGTCATTTGTAATGCTTCACCTCATTTTGAATCTCCAATCATATTGTATTTGAATGAAAGCTATTAGCCTAGAACTCACTGTAATGTTGTATTAGTTTTGCCTATAGTTAACGTAATATTCATTTTTATAAAAAAAATCTTTTTAATTCATTTTGGTTTATGATCTACCATGGAGATCATTTATGGAACCAATAGTGGAGGGGGGAGTGGTTGATGGATTATTAATAGGGCCAACCTATGAAGGAACCCTAATTTAGCCATAGAAGAATCATTACCCTTTTAGCAATAGGGGAATCTCAATGATAAGTCCTAATAATTCAAATGTATGTTTAACCCTAGTGATTTAGATGCTTACTTGATGATTGATCTGATTGAATTGCAATCCTCCATTTCATTGCTATATCTGAGCTATATGTGGTTAGTTTAGAGACCCAAATAATTTTTCCCTAATCTACTATAAGATTCATGCTTTATTATGCTTTATGTGTTAATCATTTTAAAGAATTTTAAGTGATCTTGTCTATTGAAAAACCAAACAAAAGGTTTCATCATAATTATACTCTATATAGGATTGAAACCTGGTTTGATTTCCCAATAGTAGTACTAGAGCTAACTTTTAATTCTATAATTTGATTAAATTAATTTGATTATTATAGATTTTATAAAAAATAAGCCTTAAAATATTAATTAATAAATGAATTTGTTGAATAAAAATTAAGGTTTTTCCTTGTTTAATAATGCAAGCCTCATATGTTTTGTTTTTGATTATGCAAAATAAATCATATCTATGCTTTTTCTTTTTCTGGAAATTAGCTAGAACAACTAAGGTCATTTTCTTGTTTATTGCTTAATGGTTGGACTATTTCATGATAGTCAATTATGTAATAACTGCAATTGCATGATGTAGCTGTAACTAGTACCGACAAGTATGGGTCGATCCCACGAAGACTATGAGATAGGTCGATGCCACGAAGACTATGAGTACTAATACTTACCCTTCCCCTATTATCTAGCCTAAGGATTTATTTTAAATTTTTAATAAAAAGAAAAAATTAAAAATTAAAAAAGGAAATGATAAAGAATGCAGAGATAGTGGAATTCACTTAGAAAACTATTGTTATTACAAATTAGTATCATTCAATTGTTTTGTTGATGTTTTGGACTGTGGAGACTCCTATGATATGATAGTAGCTGACCTTGAGTCTACTAGCAACTAATCCTAAGGTCTCTAACCAAATTACTCAGGTTAAATCTTATAGGATTGTGTTATCAATTTATGAGTCCTTCTATTAGGTTTGACCCTAATCCAAAAGATTTATATCATCCTATCTTGAGGGTTTCAATCAACTCCTTCTAATTATGGTAGATCTATTCACACTAGGATTTTTCAATCCCTATGTATGAAATAAGATTATGATCTAATATTCTAGAGTTATTAGAACATTGTAGAATATTTAGTCTTCAAAGTTAGGACTTAGTTTCCTATTTTGTAGATATTAGGAAATTAGTCTTTATTGTTTTACTATTTTATAGGTGATAGTTTCCTTATTTAGTTATCTAAAAGTGTGTATATATATCATGTGCCAATTCTGATTTCAAATAAGAAGGTTAATTCATTCAAAATCTTCATGGTATTAGAGCCTAGGAACCCTAACCATCATCCTCACATTTCGACATCCTTCTCATCCTGGAATTCTCACTTTTTTTATTGAAAATCTCAATTTTTTTCTCTCTTTTCTCTCTGAAAAACAAAATCCGAAATGGCAAATGAAGTAGCCAGTTTCGTCTCTGAGACATCTTCTCCTTCCAACCCAAATCTGGTCTAATCTAGTTCTAGAAATTCTAGAACATCTAATCTAGTTCTAGAAATTATGGAACATCTACGAATCTATCTCTTCTAATCACAAGTCATAAACTCAATGGACAGAACTATCTTGAGTGGTCTCAATTTGTCCGAATGTTCATCTGTGGCAGAGGAAAAGAAGATTACCTGACTAGAGAAGTTCCAATTCCTAAGAAAACTGATTTAAACTAAGGTCGAAAATCATCAAATCATGTTATGGCTCATAACCTCTACGAACGTGGATATTGGTGAAAATTTTCTCCTATATGAAACGACTCAAGAAATATGGGACGTAGCGAGAGAAACTTACTCTAGCTCTGAAGATACTTTAGAACTCTTCGCTGTGGAGATGCTTCTTCATGATCTTCGTCAAGGAGAATTAACAGTAACATAATATTTTAATATTCTAATTCGTCATTGGTAGCAATTAGATATGTTTAAGTCTTATGAGTGGAAGTGTCCGGAGGACAATGCATTATATCATAAGATAGTGGAGTAAAAAAGAACTTTTAAATTTCTGATTGGTCTAAATAAAAGTTTAGATGATGTTAGAGGAAGAATAATGGGAACAAAACCTCTTCCAACTCTCCGAGAGATGTTTTCAGAAGTTTGTCGGGAAGAAAATAGGAAGAAGGTAATGCTAAGCAATCAGTTGCCTCCTCCAAACCCAGATGGGTCTATGTTTGTTACTCGTAGTTCACGACCTCCAACATAAATCAATAATCGCCAGTCAAGAAAGGGACAGCCTTGGTGTGACCATTGTTCTCAACCAGGTCATACAAGGGAGACATGTTGGAAGTTACATGGAAAATCGACAGACTGGAAGCCAAAAGATCAGCTCAAGATAGCTATGAAAACTCAACCAATGTCACTGGGGAACAACAGTGCACAACTGAATCCAGTCCCTTCACCAAAGATCAACTAGACATGCTAAAATTATTGCTGAATAACCCTTTGATAATGCACCCTACTGTTGAACTAACAACAAGTTTACATGCTACGTCAGGTAAATTACAATTAAAATAGTAGATCATTGACTCAAGAGCATAAGATCATATGATAGGAGATGGGACACTTTTCTTTAACTATCAGCCATGTCACCCTAATCTCACGGTGAAGATTGCTGATGGCACTTTATCTAAAGTGGTCAGGACCGGATCAGTTTAAAAATCACCTAGAGTCATTCTTAAATCTGTGCTATATGTTCCTAACTTTGATTGTAATATGATTTCCATCAGTAAATTGACTCTTGATAGCCATTGGTTAACAACATTATTTCCAAATGTGTATGTTTTTCAGGAATTAGGTTCGAAGAGGAAGATTGGCAGTGCTAAGATGTGTCATAGACTATAGCTCCTCAAGCCACCTAAATTTGGACAGGCCCTAGTAACTGCTACAAGTCTATCTGCTTTTGTTTTGAGTTAATCTATTGTCAATAAAGATATCCTTACTTCATCCTTACTTCGACATATCTCATCAATAGCTCCATCTCGAGTTCTTTAGCTTCAAACACCTCGTTAAGTGCTTATTAATCTCTTTCCTCATGCCTGGTTGTTATTATCCAATCTACCTCCAAAGGTATTTGGATGCTCAGCCTTTGTTCATGTCTATTCACATAATAGAAGCAAACTTGATCCACGATCCACAATGTGTGTCTTTATTGGTTACTCCATAAACAAAAAGGGGTATAAATGTTTTTGTCCTACTACTCAGAGAATGTTTGAAACCATGGATGTTACATTCTTTGAAAACAACTCCTTTTTTTCCAAGACTAAAATTCAGGGGGAGACCACAGTAGAATTTCAATCTTAGAGTTGGGATTCCTTGCTTGAACAAAATTCCCCGCTTGCTTCAAGTCATCAGCCACCAAACTCTGAATCTATTCCAAGTTAGCCTACATTTCCAAGTCAGCCTACATTTGAACATCCCTCCTTGAATCCAACTTGTGAGTCGATTCCTTCTGTGCCTAATTTGTCATCTTCACTAGTGTGTCCTAACAAACCTACGCCTCAATCAGCAACTAAGGAACTACTGGTTTACTCAAGAAAGTAGAGGCAAGCTCAAAAGGAAGTTGAGGTCACGCCACATTTCACACCTGTCCAAGATTTTGAATCAGATCCAACAACTATAGAAACTCGTACAGGAGGAAAGAATGAGCAAAAGAAGGAGGAGATTTAAACATAAGAAGATTTGTAATTGCCCATTTCCCTAAGGAAAGGTACTCGAACGTTTACTCAACATCCAATTAAAAATTTTATTTCCTATGGGAATTTTTTAGGGACTTATTGAGCATTTCTCTCAAGACTGGATGAAGTTCGAGCTCCAGATAATATTCAAGAGGCCCTTGGTCATCTAGGTTAGAAACAAGCAATTAAAGAGGATAGTGCTTTAGAAAGAAATGGTACATGGTCTATTACAGATCTTCGACCAGGAAAGAAAGCAATAAGCTACAAATGGGTATTCACTGTGAAGCACAAGGCAGATGGAAGCATTGAAAGGCCTAAGGCGCGGTTGGTTACTTGGGTTTTCACCTAATCCTATGGAATTGATTATCAAGAGACGTTTGCTCCAATTCTGAAACTTAATACTATTCAGATACTTCTATCTTTGGATGCAAGCTTATACTGATCACTTCATCAATTGGTTATTAAGAATGCATTTCTAAATGGGAATCTTGAAGAGGAGGTCTACATGGAGATTCCATCTGGGATCCAGAAGAATCATCGCAGCGGAAAGGTGTGTAAACTGTTGAAGTCTTTATATAGGTTGAAGCAATCTCCAAGAGCATGGTTTGGACGATTCTTAAAGTCAGTAAAAGGACACAGTTTTACCCAATACCAAGTTGATCACACATTGTTTATGAAGTGTTCCTTAGTAAATAAGTTGGTTGTACTTATTATCTATATGGATGACATCATTCTAACTGGAAATAATATAAAAGAGATAGCAAAGATCAAATAGGCATTGGCTGAAGATTTTGAAGTCAAAGATCTTGGTCCTTTTTGATACTTTCTAGGAATAGAAGTGGCTTGATCAAGGAAAGGTATATTTGTTTCACAACGCAAATATACCTTAGACTTACTAAAGGAAATTGGTATGCTTGGCATTAAACTAGCAAACACTCTAATGGACTCCAAGAAAAAGCTCAAGTGTGAAGGAGTCCTAGTAGATAAAAGGGAGATACCAACATCTAGTAAGGAAACTCGTCTATCTTTCCCATACTCAACCAGACATTGGTTTTTTAGTGAACATAATTAGTCAGTTCATGAACAATCCGATGGAAGAACACATGGAGGCAGTATACTAGATTCTCAAGTATCTAAAGAGGACTCTTGGAAAGGGGTTACTATTTAAAAAGACTGACTAACGAGATGTAAGTTGTACTCTGATGCAGTGGTAGGGAGTCAGATAGATAACAGATCAACTACAGTTTATTGTTTCTTTAAATGGGGAAATATTGTGACTTGGTGAAGTAAAAAATAGTCTATCGTCTCCAGGAGCAGTGTTGAACTAGAGCTAAGAGCACTTGCAATTACAATTTGTGAAGGGATATGGATCAGGCGCGTAATGGTAGAATTGGGTATAGAACTTGGAAAGACTATGAAGCTCAAATGTGATAACCAAGCGACCATCAGTATTGTAAAGGATCCAGTTCATCATGATCGAGCAAAGCATGTTATGATTGATAGACATTTCATTGCAGAGAAGATAGAGAATTCTGAAGTACAAGTAATATGCACTCCAACTTAGGAGCAATGTGTAGATATTCTAACAAAGGCTCTTTAAGGACCTAACTTTGAGAGATTATGTGGCAAGCTGGGCATGTACAATATGTATAACCCAACTTGAGGGGGAGTATCGAATATTTAGTCCTTAAAGTTAGGAGTTAGTTTCTTATTTTGTAGATATTAGGACATCAACCTTTATTGTCTTTATTGTGTTAATATTTTATAGGTGATAGTTTCCTTATTTAGTTATCTAGAAGTGTGTATATATATATCATGTACCTATTCTGATTTCAAATAAGAAGATTGATTCACTCAGAATCTTCAAACATAAATAAAATGAGTAATTAGATCACAACATATCAAACAACCAATTGCATTAATAAAAGAATCAAATCATATCAAAGTATTGACATAGGGTTCATCTAACCTAAATGCTAACTGGACGTTTAATTACACATAATTGAACACGAAATCAAACATACATTAAAAGAAAAACAAATAGAAAACAATAGGTTTATAATTCTAATTCTCCCTAATTGTCTTCTATCAAATGTTTTTGCAATGTAGAGGATCTTGTATTATGATGATCTTTCGATGAAATCTTCATGTTTTTTACTTCTTTGGACCAAAATCGTCCCTTTTAGACGTTCTCCACGTCTGGAAATTGCCTCCCTAAGTCTTCCCCATTCATTAGCTGCTGAAAACACCTTTTTATATTAACAATTAGGGTTTTTGGGACTTACACGGTCTAGTACACAGTCATATATAAGACCGTGTATATCTAAAAAGCTTGAAATCACAAAAATGCATGATTGTGCACTCCTTCTAAATTGTTGATTTTCTTTTTTACACTGCATTTTCGCCCAAAATCTTCTCCTTTAACTCTATGAAGGCAATTATCACCTGTAAACACACTTAAAGCAAATTAAGTACCAAATATATGATAAAAGGATAAAATATCAACCAAAATACATCAAATATGGGTGGTAAAATATAGCCAAATATCCATCTATCAAACATCCCTACACTAAAGTTTTTGCTTATCCTCAAGCAAGCCATAATCAAAATTATAAAATTTACAACATCAATCCATCATCAATCTCAACTTGTCCATTCATATTATATATCATCATACCCTATTGAATCAAATTAACATACAATTAGAGTCAAGTTGTCCTAAAATTAACTTCCTAAGCAATATTAATAGTAATCACATAAAAAATCGCATTGAAGTCAAAAGCATATCTCTTTACACCCTCACCAAGATTTCACTCAAAGCACTCAAATGATTAGGGTGAAAAGCATCAAAACTCTCAATCAATGCATAGTAGAACTCTTACTATAGGCTTGCAATAAAATCACATCTCCACCACTTATGTACAATCTAGAAATAAAAATCAAACGGTTTATACAGGGTTGTAATGGAACTTAGGTGCAGTATGAATGAGATAGTAAAAAGGGTTAAATTGAAGGTCTTTTCAATGCAACTCTATTGGTACCATAAACTTATTATTCTTTTTTCTTTGGTTTTTTCTGTTTTATTTTTGTCTTCTTTTTTTTCAACATTCAAATTAGTACCACATTAAATATTGGACCTTTCACAAATTTCAAGTCTCAAATAATTAAATAATATAAATAACTTTCAAGGTTCAAAACAATAAAAAGGTCTTCAAAGAAAAATATGATAAAGTATACAATTTGGGTTTAATCAATGAAAAAAGCTAAGACTCAACTTGGTTATTCCTAAAGGTAAATTTGAGAGTATGGTAATTTTCAAAGAAATAGGCCTTCATGATATTAATGCTTCTAATTCAACAAATATGGTCTCAATATGCATAAAAAAAAAGCAAGTTTATTAATTATTCTACTATACATGGTAACACACATAAGAAAGAATAGCAATAGCTTTAAAAATTTTGAAAATTTTTCTTTTTAGCCTAAAAAATTCACGAAAAAAATTGGGTATATATATATGTAAATAAAATGTAATTTCATTCAACTTGAAAATTTCAATGATTACAAAAAAATATGACTTAGAAGACTAATTTCATTCTAACCATCATCCTCTTGCACGCCAATTCAAGTCAATATTCAACAATAACATATATTATTCATGGACATATCTCAAAAGGAAAAGGAACGAGAAAAATACACAATTAAAGGAAAAGAAAAGGTACAATAGTTAAGCATCTCCCTAATTACGAGTCGTGACTAAGTCCTGTCTGACAATGGAAGGTCCTCGAGTGGAGGAGCTGAAGATGAAGAGCCAGCACCTAGTGAAAGAGGATGGGGAGTAATGCCTTGACGGTTCACCATTAGCATCAGTAAATCTTCTATCCTTCTAACTATGGTCTTAAGTCAGCTCATCTACTCCATAAGTGTCAAATGTTGTCTTGTCAGCTGAGCTATCATCGACTGGGTTGGATTAAGCTCTTTCGTTATTGTCCCCCCATTTAGGATGGCAATGACTGCGGTTGCAGTTGCTCCTCTTGTGGTCCCAATGAGTCTATATGTGTTGCCTGTGGGTCCCTGATATCTACGAACCATGTGCATGTGTTGAACCACTAAGGTTCAGTACTTCCATAGTAGCCATCTGCAGTATCGGGGGTAGTCTATCAAATGCTCCCATCCTTCATGCAAGTCTAATCCCATAAGGTCTAACACAGATTGTTCTAACCTTCTTCTCCTCGCTCTATCGCCTAATGAATTGGGAAAATGCATGCCCAGGCTAATCAACGCCTCTCTTGCATGCTCCCAAATAGAAAACATTTATGTTCCCGACCACTCCACAGCTATCACCCCGACTGCTAAAAGTATGACTTAGGATTCAGTGAATGTATCTGAGTGCTGGATGACATAAGGTTGAGGCCTTGGACTTGCTTAGCTTATAGTCCTCTTTGGTGCTAATGGTATGCCAGAAGTGTCGTGCTAACAATTTATATGGAAAGCCTATCCGTAGCGTAAGGTACTCTGGTATGCCCATAAACCCCTGGTCGTAAAGACCCATCGCGATGGAGAAAATCATATAACTCATCTGGATCATCTCTTTCATCAACCAGGATTGGATCATGTTAGGACGATCCTATCATATAAACCTCATTCCATGGAGAATATGGAGAGCACCTCTAATGTTAGCTCCCTATAGGAGGGCTCTATAATCTCAAATAGTCGGGACCATGCACCAACATCTACAAGGTTCTTAACTTGTTGGGCTAAACCCACTTGATCCAGCGTCTCCCAATCGATAAATCGACCAGTAACAAACATTTTGTCTTTTAGCCATCGGTGTTGTTCTTTCTAGGCCCTGAAATTGAATAATAACATCTGCGGTTGCTCTGAGGGCTGAGTTGTGTATGAAGAACCTTCTCCTTGATGTCTCTTAGTAAGGTTCTCCTGTGCTCGCTGTAATCTCGACATTGTGCTTGAAACTTAAAAAAAGTGTGAGAACTTTCTAATACATTACATGACTATCATTTTTCCACACTTAAAAAAAAATACTATGCTCACTGAATTATTAAATGTGAAAACACAATGACAAAAAAAATTAAAATATATAAAAATAAATTGACACGATGAAATAAATACATGAACAATTAATAAAAATAAACATAAAATTAACTAACAACCTAATTAATAATGAAATTAAAAGTATGAATATTGCAATTAACAAATTAGGGTAACCTAATTTATTAATTACAAATTAAACCCTAAAATTGAAATAGAAAACCCTAACTACTCAATTATGCAAAATTGACAAAATTGAATACTAAATTCATGCAATTGACATAAACCCAATCTTTAATTAATCGTCAAAAACAACCTATCAACATTAATTTCATGAAAAACATCAAATATTAACAATTAGTGAGCTGTAATCAAATAATGACATAATTCAAGTTGATTTTTTTTAACCCAATTCACATACAATTAATCGAATTGATTCATTAAAACAATTAGGTAAAGTGATTATTCAACTATTAAAAAACAATTAAGCATGAAATCTCACAATTTCTCCAGCAATTCCCAAATCATGAAATTAATGATTTTAATTTATCAATCCACAAATAACCAAAAACATCTAATGAATCACACATAAATGAGTTGAGGAGACAAGAAAACTTACTTGGATGTTAATTTTGCAGAAAATCACAAAAAATGGGTTGGGAGAAGTGGAGGTGATAGGGAGAGTTGAACAGAGATGAAGAAAATGGAAAAATGAGCGAATTAAGGTGCTCTTAATCTGTATTGCGGACTTACATAATTTGACACACAGTCGTGTATTAAATTGTGGAAGCTAAAACTTTTCAGATTTTATGAACTTACACAGTTTGGTACACGGGTGTGTATCAAACCGCGTAAGTCACATTTTCGTGTTTTGAGAGCTTCCAGGGCCCCGCAATCGTGTGCAACTTCAACAATATATGAACAAACTTAAATTTTTGCATTTGAGACTGATAAACATTGAATGCACATACCCTAAAACCGAAATCATACATGATTTGTGAAGATGCTTAATGTTCTACTCTTAAAGCACATAAAACTTAAATTAAATCCTAGTCTAATATGACAATAAGAATGAAATACCATTTATTTTCTATGGAAAGAAAGGAACAATCGAAAAAGGGCATTGGTGAAGACAAGTATCTTTTTGCGGATCTATTTCTTTTCTCACTTCTTTTGTAACTTGCATTAGAAGCTAAGTATATGGTTTTTTATTGAAAACATTATAATGTTGTAATAGTTCCACTATTTTTAATACAAATTAATTCAATTTTCAAAAGAATGAAATACATAACATTTAAAGTAAACCTAAGTTAATTCACGGGTTACCTCTTATGCAGTGCTTATTTAACGTCATTTTCTTGATGTAACCTGCACGTTTAATGTCATCTTAGATCAATAATTAGCGACTTACTTCCACCCTTTTCTCCATAAAGTAGTTTCATATCCTATAAATAAGCCACTTGTTGTAGGATGATTAAAAGGACATAATTGATTAGATTAATAAAACCAATAGACTCCATTAATGCCCTTTTTAATGACAAACTGTTAAAAACGTAAGGAATAACAAAACTCCATGTATCATCAACTAGCTCGAGCAGTTTGTATTTGAGGAAGTGGGAACCTTCCATACATAAGGTCACTACTAACACCTCATCAGCAGTTTCCTTATTGGTTTCCTCTATTAGTTCTTCCTCAGCCTTCTCTATCCCCTCGTCTTCTTCTTCTTCTTGAACAGAGATTTCTAACCCAACTTTTTCATTCATCTTCTACCACTCCTCTACTCCCTCTTCTTGGATGGAGGTTTCTTTGTTTTCTTCTTCAGGAAGCTCTCTTCACCACTAGGGGTGATTTCCTCTCAGTCGATAGTATCAATTTCAATAGAACTGGACAAACTCCTTTACATCTCGTCAGATAATATATCCATCAGTTGATCGATTTGATTCACTGTATTTTGTATACGAGCCTCCATTTCCTAATGCCTCATGTTTGATTCCTGAATAGACTCAATCATCATATCTCTCAGAGCAGCAGTTACCTCCTCACCTTCTTAATATGTATCTTCATTCATAAAATTAAATGTTACCTCTTCTTCACTCTAAGATAGTTAGAAGCTCAAATTACACTCCTTATATATAGGTGAAGAAAGTCTCTCATCGAATTCATGTTAACTAGCTACTCTTTCAGTAAGGCATTTCATTAGTTTATCTGCAATACTTTTGTATTGCTGCTGCTTTTGTACAAATTCAATTAGAGCATAGTCATTCCATCCATATGTGCAAGGGTTGCTCCATTCTTAATTATACTTGTTATCACATGATTGTCCTTGAGGTCGGTTGTACATGTTTGGTTGCTCCCATATATACATCGATGGTTGACATTCATGATTGTAAGAATTGCTCCCACAAATGTCGCAACACGATATAGACATTGGTTGAGCTTCTGAAAACATATGAAGAAATGGCTCCTTTTAATACAACGATGTTTTATATTACGAAGACATATTCTACCTTCCATAAAAGCACTATCTACTCCATCCTTCCATTGTGAGTTGTGGCTATGACAGTGAATCTTAAATCCTATAATAATCCACAAACTCAAGATCAAGTAGAGAAATTCAAAAGATAATTAAATGAATAAGCCATAAATACAATAAGATATAACAAAATACAATAAATAAAATAAAATAAATACAAAAGCAAATTTAAAATAAAAGAAAATAAACAAAACAAAAAAATGACTAGAGTAATAACAGTCAGGCTTTACAAATATTAAATAACAACGACACCAAAAACTTGGTTGGACTATTTCATGATAGTAAATTATGAAATAACCGCTAGTGCATGACATAACTACAGTTAGTACCAGCAAGTACGGGTCGATCCCACAAAGACTATAAATATTGGTACTTACCCTTCCCCTATTATCTAGCCTAAGGATTGATTTTAGAATTTTAATAAAAAGAAAATAAAAAATAAAACAATTAAAGAAATGGGAGATTATAATAAATACAAAGATAATGTAATTCACTTAGAAAACTATCATCATCATAAATTAGTATTTAGGCTTGAATCCCCTTAAACCCTTAGCAGATTAATCTTTTATCTTGAAATTGTTTTGTTGATGTATTGGACAGTGGAGGCTCCTATGATATGCTAGTAGTTGACCTTGAGTTTACTGACTACTAATCCTAAGGTCTCTAACCAAACTACTCAGGTTAAGTCTTATAGGATTGCGTTATCGATTTATAAGTCCCACTATTAGGTTTGACACTAATCTAGAAGATTTATGTCATCCTATCTTTAGGGTGTTAGTAGTGTGCCCTAGGCCAATGAACATTTGTGATTCATGTATTAACATTATGATTTGTTAATAATATATTATGAGGTATTCATTTTATATATGCATGTATTTCATTTATGTAATGTGATTTACATTCCATGAATGGTATTAAACTTATGTCATCAAGTATGTGACTTGATAGTAAAACCATAAGTGTTATAATACTATTCTAGACTGTCCCTGGTCGATCATTATTGGTGGAGCAATAATGAATTAAGGCTAGTATGTGTTCTGATTGATGATCACGTTTTACTGATCATGGATATGAGATATCAAATCA
>JAOTBA010000007.1:7760163-7778943 GCA_025629845.1 Erythroxylum squamatum | reverse complement strand
GTTGCTTTTATTGCTTTTGAATGATTTGTGAAATTGCTACATGTTTTGGTGTATGAATTTTGATGATGAATTGTGAATTGCTAAATGAAGGGGTTTTCGAAAAATTGCATGTTTATGAAAAAAAAGTTTCTAAAATGTTGCCATTTGGGCAATCTGTTTTCAAGTTCATGAATTACGTGTTATGTGAGTTTGTGGTGGTCCCCTAAGTTAATTCACGTGCACGTTGACCTGCCCGCTAGTGGCATGAAGCTCCTTCATGGACTCCTATAAGTTCACGGCTACGCAAAACCATTATGTGAGATTGCGATAGTGCGTTCTGTTCACGGCTACACAGGACCCTTATGGGAAATGTGTAGTACGTTATATTTTTGGATCCACCCAAACCATTTCTGATGTGCTATGTGTTTATGATTTGTGAATAAGTTGAAAAAAATGCGTAAATTGTGTTGTGATTTTGATTACATGACAAGAATTTTGAGAAAACGTGTGTTTTATGATTCAATAAGGATTTTTATGACAATGAACTTTTTGAACGGTTTTGCTTGTTATTTGTTATAAACTTGTTACCCACGAGCGTTAAGCTCACCCCCTTTCATTCCCATCTCCTGGTCATGAGAAAGAGATCGGATGAAATAAAGTCAAGGAATCCGTTTAATTATGCATATTTTGTATTTTAAGTTGGATTGATGTAAAAAGAGACTTTAGACATATGTTGAGAATTATGGGATTGTTGTATCTTTTGTTGTATTTTGGACTTTTGATATTCATGATGTTATGTGGCTTGGAATGCCATTAAAGTTTGTAAACACTTATCTTATGAAGTTAATGACATATGAATTGTGTCAGGATGAGGTTGAGTTGGAATTAAGTACACTTGAAGAAGTCATCAATTTGAGTTGATAATTTTGAACAATAATGATTTTGCAAGAGAGGAAGTGAATTTGGGACAAATTTCAAGCTTTTCATAAGGGAAAAATTGACTTCTGAATTCAAAGAAAAAATTGTATTGATTTATGCTATATTAGACAAAGTGGTCTGCTTGAAAGTTGTAGTTTATCCTCTTATCTTTCCAACGGTATAAAGTATGTAAAATTTGGATATCGAAGTTGAGAGTTATGAGCATTACAATTGATGATGCTGCATAGGAGGTATGAACATGACAGCTATGGTGAATGATGAGAGTTTGTGTATGTTATGAGTCATTGGAGATGAGATTTGAGAGTTTTATGAGATAATTTTGGTGTTTGAGTTGTTATGAAGTAATTTTTCACTAGAAGAGTTGAATTTGGGAAGATTATGAGTGAATATGATGTTAGATTGGATGAAGGAAGCATTGGATAGGCTTTGGAGGGGTTTTGGGAACCCCTATGCCCGTTAGACGGACTTTAGGTCCGTTAAACGGACCTTTTCAGGTCAAAAAGGACCCCCAGCATCGCTCATGTCTGTTAAATGGACTTGATGTCCGTTACACGGACCTTCTCGGATGAAAAAGTGCTCCCAGGCCCGACAATGTCCGTTAAATGGACATTCACGGGATAGCTACAGTAAATCACAATTTTGACACTTTTAGATGTAGAATATCGCTTTGTGGTCTTCATGAAAGTTGTAGAACTCGAAGTCTAATTTCCAGCCATCTAAGAACGAACTCAATCCGACATCTATATTGAAAGTTATGTCAATCGTGCCAAGATAGGTACAAATTGATTGAGGGTGTAAACATGTTGGATTCTTTTGGTCATAACTTCTTCATCCGACCTCCAAATGAAGTGATTCTTGAAGAAATAGAATTCTAAGACATGTTTCTATCTCTCCATGAAAATTGGTATCATTTGGAGTTGATTTGAAAAAGTTTGATGGAGAGAAAGTGAGGGGTCGGTTGGGAGAGCAGGATTGGGGTATGAACACATTTTGGCTTTTTAAGCATATCTTGTGCTATAGAGCTCCGATTAACATGGTTCTTGCTTCAAAACAAACTAGAGACTTAGAGCTTCGATTTCTTTGGAGAAGTCAAATTGAAATTTTGATTTGAAGATTTCCACATTCTGTCACAAATAAGAGAAGAGAGTTTGGCATATCCTACAAATAAATCCATTTACTTGATAAAGGCCCTTTTTTTTATAACCCTTGGTTTAAATGACCTACCCTTGTTATTATCCCTTGTTAGCCCCGTTAAGCCTTAACCCTTTTGTTTCTTGGAAACATCTCGTATTTCAAAACCCGAAACCTCATTAGCCTACCCATTCATAAGCTTAGTAAAGTATTAAGTGATGTGCTAGTTTGGGATTTTTAGTTCAAATTTTTTTATTTCCAAGATGAGTTGAGTTATACTTCTACTCTTCGATCACATTGTATCTAGTTACTATTTTGTTTGTTGTTTCTTCAATTATATAAAAATAAAAAAAGAGAAAAAGAAGAAAAGAAGAAAAGAAAAGAAAAGAAAAAAGAAAAAGAAAAGAAAAAGGAAGAACGTTTTGGTAGCACCAATAAGTGTAGAGTAATAGTATATTTACATTTGTATATCTCATAATATGTTTTATATCCCTTTGTTCACTTATTACTTTATGCATGCTTGTATTAAACCCTTTACCTCTTTTAACCCACCTTAACCCTTATCACATTACAACCCGAAAAAACCCTTTGATCTATTTACGAATGTAATCATTGTAGAGTAGAATTGGTATATTAGCAAGCCTATGGTAGTGTAGTTTCCTATAGGGAGCTTGAGCGAAACACTAACCATCAAACACTTGAGACAAATGAGTGAAATCGTAAGGAAGATTCGTTTTGCTTTTATACTTATCTTTGAGTGATGGTGCCAAAAATTGAGTTTGCTTTATGTACACTAATGAAAAGCAGTCATGATATGTGTAACAGCTTGACATTTTAGTTGGCAAAAATTTAAGGGATTGCATGATTTGATCTTTGTGAAAATGAAGTGATGGAAATGATTGGTTGAGTTAGATTTTACTTGAGGACAAGCAAGAATTTAAGTATGGGGAAGTTGATAGTTTTGCATTAGAATGTTATTTTCTAAGTATTTGGTATGTGTTTCTTGCATGACAGGTTAGCATTATTGTATTTAGGACTTGTTTTGTGTGTTTTTGTTTAGTTTGATCTTAATGGTTGTTCTTTTAAGTTTGATATTGGTTCAGAGTAAGAATTGATCATTTTTGCGTAGGAATGGAGGGTGGACACCTTTATGATTGAGCTAGAGACCAAGAGAAGTAGAGTTGTTAAAAAACAAGAACCCATGACCATGGAAAAGGGCATGTTTTCCACGATTGTGAGAAATCTATAGAGAGAGTTCATGTTAAGCTAACCAACGATCGTGGGAAGTACAAGTATAATTCCTCCAATCGTAGGAACTAAAAGTCAAACAGACACGTGAGTTTCATGTTTTTTTAGAGCCTGTTTGGAAACCTTCAAATTGAATTCAATTACATCAATGAGATTGAATTGAATTCAATTTACACTATTTGGAACAAATTAAGTAATATTAGAATTGAATTCAATTACACTATTTGGAACAAAACCAATAATATCATAATTGAATTTAATTATTTCATATGACACATTTACCCCTGAGTAAAAAATATTGTTATTAACTAATAAACATTCACACTTATACATAGAGCAACTTATAAACATCAATTACAAGATTATTGAATGAAAATTAATTAATTTATTTTGGTTTATAAGAACTTAATAATTTTCAAAAATGAAGATTAATTAATAAATTAATCAGTTTTTAACAACAAAAATTATTAAAGTAAATTAAATTAGAAAGTTAAAACTGAATCAAAAAATTTTACGATTCAAGATTACTATTACACAATAGAAAAATTATACAATTTTCTCATTTTTTACACAATAGAAAAATTATACATACATTTGAAAATTCTGTAGCTTTTCAATTTCTATGTTAAGAAATAAACACAAAGGTACCGAAGAATACACAGTTTCATTATTGGCAGATAAGTCCACATAAACATAAAGGCATCATCAAGACAACTCTGTTGGGATAGGGCATTAATGGGTTTTGGTGTTAAAAAAGAAGCAGTAAGCTAAAGGAGTTCAATTCACGTGAAAGTTAGCGTGAATTGAACTTATAAAGGAAGTGGGTTTTAAACCCATGGATGAATTCAATTCCTCTATATTTTTTAGTTCCAAACAAGGGAATTGAATTCAATTACAAGATTGAATTCAATTCCCTACATTCCAAACAAGCTCTTAAGGTTTTTGTGACTTTATAAGATATAAAATCCCAAGAGCTATTGGAGAGCGTCATGGAACTTGCTTCTTAGAGCTAAAAGAAAAATTGAGAGCCTAGAGATAGGGGAGATTCAAGGTTTCATTCTTGATTGGGCAAAGAGCACCCTGTCATCCAGATTTTCCAGATTGGGCAAATAGGATAGCTTTATATCTAATTGAATGTTTAGGAAAGCTTTGCACATCGAGAGATCCCCAAGTTATTTCTAATTTATTTATCTATATTTTACTTATCTTTTTAAATTCAATTGAAAAGATTTCTTAAACAAAGAACAACCTTAATTAAGTGGTGCCTAAGTATAATCCTCGTAGGGTCGATATCTGTTTTCAACTACAAGAATGACCTGTATACTTGCGGTTTTGAGCATAAGACTAGTAGTGTGTTTTCCAGTCAACAATAGGCCATATCATAATCACTGTCAAGAACATATATGCCTCATTCATACACATCCATGAAGGCAAATTAACATTTTTACTTTCCTATGCAAACTCATAATAGGTGTTATTGAAATGTTTCCATACGAGGGTATTAAATAGATGACTTATTATTCCATCTTCCTGTTCATGTTGATTATGCCATCTTATATGAGATGCAGTAACATCAGAGGCATATAGTCTTTGAAGTCTCAGAGTAAGCAAGAAATAATACATTCGCTTCTAATGTACTAATTTCTATTTCATAGTACGCTTTCTAGGTTTGAACCTAGATTGACCACAAAATTGCACTCTTGTAATTCCACATCTTCTCCCCAAAACAATATACATCTCAATTTGCAATAATCAATTTTTTTCAACTGGCAAATGAAGACCTTTAATAAGTTTCTTCATATTATAAAAATTATCAACCATTATATGATCAGGAGGCAATGATTCATTATACCAAGCAAGAATTTTATCAAAACTTCGATCAGAAATATACCCTTCAGACTTTATGTTCAATATTTGAGCAATTGAATATAATTGAGTCATGGTCTCACAATTTGGTTATAATTCTTAGTCAGCTGATTGTAGTAACTCAAAAAACTGTTTTGCATGTAGGTTTGGTTCTTCTTTAAGATTCTCTATTTTTTCTTGAAAGGTATAACCAGCTGCATCATAAACCATTTGGATATAAGGATTTTCAGTTGCACAGTACTTGTTCTAAATCCAATCCTCCCTTCAAACTCATCCACATTTATTGACGACTTTACTTCATTACCCCTTGAGGTGCTACAAATTAATTACTCCCTATGTTGTGTCCACTCAAAATAATTTGGAACATACCTTTTTTTTAACAAATGGAGATTCATTTCATCAATAGGAAGAAAACAAATATGTTTACTTTTTTTACATAGACATTTGATCTTTAGGCCATCCATATATGCAAGTTGAGAACATGCATAGTGAATAAAGGCTTCAACTACAAACTCGGGATTAATGAAACAATCGGGTGCTAATCATCTATACATCTAAGATTTATCATCATTACTCATTTTTGAAAAACTGATATTTAAAAAGGTGATTTCATAGTTAGTCTCCTTCATTTCCCTTAAGTTTATAGAACATTTAGTCTTTACTTTACAGAAAATCCCTTAAGCTTTTATAAGTCTATAACCATTTCCCCTCTAAATTGAAACTAATCTATCCCACTACTTGAGTTCACAATTAGAAATCTCAATCACAACCAATTCCACCTTAGTGATTGGACAGTCACCACATTCTATGTTGGGACCCCGCCTTTGTGAGTCACGTGCCGACGCCCTACGTGACATCTAAGCGCGCATTCCACAAGGTTGGTATGCCCACACCAAGTCAAACCTCAAAAACGAACTCATCTCACTTACTACATTCACTACCTAAATCTTGTATATCATTTCAAATTCAAGAATTTTCCTTTTCTTTGCACATGAATAAATCACCACCAATTCCTCATTTAATTTCATTTAATAATTCTAACTTCCATGAAAAGTTCGGGGTCCAACATTCTAACTCATAATAACCTTACAAATGAATTGTAATTCATACATCTAGCCATCAATTATTCTAACAATATTCCAAACATGAACAAAAGTTGGACGACTTAATTAATAGACAACATATGTGAGTATATATTAGTCAAATAAAACAATATGCCAACTAATGTCCTATAAGAAGAAAAAAAAAGTACATACATGTATTAAATCCAACACTACATCGAGCAATCACAATGAAGGTCAAGTATTCATGTTTAAATTAATCACTTACAATTTCAATTCCAAAGTTTGAATTTAAACAAGCACTGTAGTACGTGGCATTGTTACACCATATGAATCGAGAATGTAAGTTCTTGTTGTGACTCCTAAGCTCGTGGAATTTTTCACCGATAAGCCTCATGGGAGCTGCATCACGGGTTTCTAGCCTATATATCGTCCTAAGGGTTTATTATGTAAAGAATTATCATGTCTATTAAACCTATGAATTTCTTATGTTAATACTAAGTTTTAATTAATCATATTGAAGTTCAAGTAATCATGTTTGAATTAATGACCTGTATCTATAGAGACACTGTGCTAATGAAGTTATAAGGATATGTGTGCCTAAAAGTGAAACATCTTCGATCTTAGCCTTCTGCCACTTGTATGTATGTGCAGGACATTTTGAAGTAAAGAGGACTGCCTATAAAGTTTTAAAGAGTGGTTTCTACTAGCTTGCATTGTTCAAGGATGCATACATCTTCTGCAAGTCATGTGACAAGTGCCAACGGTTAAGTAACTTGTCCTATAAGGATCAAAGGCCCTAAACTTCCATTCTTTTATATGAAATTGTTCATGTTTGGGGTATTGACTTTATGAGACCTTTTCCTTCAAATTTTGGATTTAATTATATATTGCTTATAGTTGATTATGACTCCAAATGGGTGGAAGCTAAAGCCACCACAATTAATGATGCCAAAGTTGTTGCAGATTTTGTTAAATCTAACATCCTTTCTAGGTTCGAGATGCCAAAGGCATTCATTAGCAATAGGGGAACCCATTTTTACAATAGGGTGATGGAAATGCTATTTAAAAACTAGCACATCATGAATAAGGTTTCCACCTCTTACCATCCCCAAACCAATGGCCAAGCTGAAGTGTAGAATTGAGAAATCAAGTCAATCTTGGAGAAAGCAATTCAGCCCAATAGAAAGCATTGGAGCGTAGGGCTAAAAGATGCATTATGGGCTTATTGGATGACTTGTAAAACATCAATTAAAATTTCTCCATATAGACTAGTGTTTGGAAATCCTTGTACATTTTGGTGGAGTTGCAACATAAGGCGTATTGGGCTATTAAATGATGCAATATAAATTTGGATTCTGCGGGAGTGTATAGGAAGTGCAATTGCAAGAGTAAGAGGAGATGCGAGATGCCTCTTATCAGAACGTGATGATATAAGGAAAAACTAAACCCTTTCGTGAGAAGATGATTTCAAGGAAAAGCTTATTGATTGGTCAAAAAGTGCTACTTTATCACTTTAAGCTCAAATTATTCCTAGGTAAGTTACGTTCCTGTTGGATTGGTCTGTTTGTTGTTACTTATGTCTTTCCTTTTGGTGCAGTAGAGATATGGGTTTGAAAATTGATAAGACATTCAAAGTGAATGGTCATCACCTGAAGTTGTATTATGAAGGCTTCTAAATAGAGAATATGGAAGTGTTGATGCTTGAAGACGCGAATGGAATCACTTGATGAGAGCAATAAGGAGTCGAGCCAATGACAATGAACAAAGACACTAATTAGGAGGAAACCCAATGGAAGTTGATTTCTTTTTATTTACATTTTCATGTTTGTTGTTTTCATTAAATGCTTCATTTCTTACATTTGATGTTACATTGGGGACAATGTAAGTTTTAAGTGTGAGGGTGGGGATCTTAGATTTTATGCACATTTTAAAGCTTGATTTTTGCTTATATGGCTTTTTATGTGTTTTCAAATCAATCAATCAAACAAATATTTTCTCTTTTTCTATTGCTTTTAAGACTATATAGAGATAATTAGAGAGTGAACTAACTAGAAGAATCCATGGCAACTTGAGCATATACTTTTACTTTTGTGATTGTTCAATATGCATCATCTTTATAAGAGTAATGACTAATGGTGGTCACAAGCCAGTGAGATTTTGAGCCTTTATAGATTGACACATCCATATCAGTCTCATTGTCTTTCGTTTATATGTGAACTTCATGATATGTACATCCTAACTTTGATTTGATTTTCTATTCAAGACCACATATTTATCACGTGCATTAACCTGGAAATGATATAGGCATTCTTTATTTTTACAAACTACATTAGCCAAATAGTCTACCTTTTATATGAATTTTGTTAAGCCCCTTTGAGCTTTATTAGCCTTTCTTTTAACGACATTACATGCCTTAAACTTAACCAAATGTCCTACTCAAGCCCTAAAACTAGTGGATCATTTGTGATTGTTAATGAATGTGGATGCACAAAGTATAAGTGTGAGGTTGTGCATATATTTAGGTTGGTTATAATAGTTGGGATGCTATTTTATGTCTTATTAATGAAATTCCCAAATTGATGTAGTTTCTTTTAATTTTTTTATATATATAAAAAGAAAAGAAAAGAAAGGAAAGGAAAAAATGTCTAAATAAAAGTATCAAGGAGGAAATACATTTTTTTGAAAAGTTATTCATGATTAGTTTCTCCTTCTAAAGTTGTACATAATGGATGACTTGAGTATAATGCATATGAGGTAGATGTTGCGTTAAAGGATCACTCTTTATAGATTCAACGTATTGTTATCATCAATTTTTATGAGTGATCCCTTCTAATTGGTTATGCCACCATAACTAACACTTTGGTTTTAATAACAATGGTGACTCAACTTGTCACCACCGTGACAACTGCCCTCACGAGGGTGACTTAACTTATCACCCCTGTGACTACTCCTTTGCATTCACTTAAGTCTGACACGAGCAGGTTGACGGCGTAACAACCCTACAACCTTTAACCGAGACTCTTGCTATAAATGGAAAAGTAATGAGAGGTAAAGGGGACTAGGAACCAAAAGAGTCAACTCACACATTTCATTCACTCTTCATTCTTCACTCAAAACACCAGAGACAGGTTGGGAGGTAGATAAAGAGAAAGAAGGGAAGATGAGAAGAGAAGAGAAACAGAGAGAGTTGGTGAAGAAGAGAGAAACATAGTATAGAGTTAGAAACAGAACAAGCCTTTGACCATCGGGTGAGAACAAGCTGAAGTAGAAGGCGAGAGCTAATGCAAAAAGCTTGAGAGGAGCAGGAGACCATCGCCTTCACATTCACCTAATCCTTATTTGCTTTTTTTATTTTTCATTTGTTAGCTTTGTTTCTTGTTTATTTCCTAAACTTATTATTTATTAGCTTAACCGACTGTTATTTGTTTTCTTTTCATAGTTCATTTAGTTCACTGGTTTATTGCTTTAATACTATTGTTGATAGTAACATGGGACTGAAGTGTATGGAGATGATGAATTGTGTTTATGCTATAATGGGCTAATCTCTTTTTCTTAAGGATTAATGTAGTTATTTTAGTCAAATATGCATGATTGAGCGATTGTGTTGTTATCTTATGTTTGCTATAATTTCTAAACTGAATGGATGTAATAGCATAACCAAACTTTGCATCATTTTAGTATTAAACGAAGGATTGAGAGGAGAAGTTTAATATGGAACTAGAAACTATAGATGTTTAGGTTATGAATTGGAAATATATTAAGTGGTAATTAGTAGTCAGGTTTTTATAATTAATTTAGATAATAACTTGACGAACGTGAAAGCTAGATTTAGTCTATTATTTGAGTTAATCTTAGAATTCAACTGTTAATTTTATTAAGACAATTAACCAATCATTTCCCTCAATTATACATAGGATATTAACTATGTGAAATTAATTCTCAAGAGTCTTCCATTTCGAATAATCTATTCATCTTTGCTTCTGGTTGAATCGTTTACTTTTCAACCTAATTTGTGATTTTCTTTTAAAGCCTTCACTCAAAAATTGGGATATAATGTTTAGGATTGTCTTTATTTTTGTTTTTGTTCAAAATTAATTAATTGAACCAATTTTATCTCCACGGGAGACGACCCTAGGTAATCACTACAACTACCTCATATACTTGCGAGTAGGATGGCCTAGGTAATTTTTTGAACTTTTTGGGCACAACAACAAGCAAAAGTTTAAGTGTGGGGGATGTTGATACGTGAAGATTATAGTATGTTTTTTTAGGTGTTTAAGTGTGTTTTTAAGTATTTTCTTAGATGATGATTATGTGTTTAGGACTGAGAATTGTTTTTTTAATGTGTTTTAATTATTTGATTAGTTTAGAGCACGAATTTGATCTTAATTTTACAGTTCAAGGGATGTTTGATGTGTTTATTAGTGAGTGTAAATAGGAAAAGTGAAGAAAAGATAAAGAACTTGAAGAATGGAGCAACCATGATCGTGTATGGCGACAGGATAAGCCCTCTGTCATGATCGTGGGAGGGTTTTTTTTAGCATGTGATTCTTTGATACTTTTGACATTTAAAGGCTATTTTTGGATCCAAATTAAGTGAGAAAACCCTATAAAAAAACTTAGAAGCTTAAAAATTTATTGAAGGAAAAGAAAAACACCCAAAAAAAGGGCAACACATCATATTCAAAGAAGATCAAAGAGGAGACATCAAGAGCAACTCCAAAATTTTCCAGATATCTAGATTAAGACATCAACTATTTTCTTTTTTTCTCTTCATCTAGTTCATTGTCTTGGATATTGATTTGGATTATTAGGATGATGAACATGATTATAGATTTCTAAATCTATATTAGGGATTGTTCTTAATTTGTTTTGTTAAACTTTATTCTTGTTGAATTCAATAGATAAATCGATGTTTTGTAATATTTGTTATACTTATACTTGGTAATAAATTAAGAGATTCAATCAAGTTATTTGTGGTAAGGTATAAAACAAGAGTTGGTAGCTTAATAGACGTACAAATATCATATTAATAAACAATTGTAAAGAGATCTTAATTGTGAATTAACAATCCTTATGATTGCTTCAAATCAAATTGAATAGTTAAGAGTAGTTTAGTGAATCGAGAGGTTACAATTTTATTATTATCAATTTCAATTAGGATTACTTGATTAGATATCAAGAAAGGTTACAATTCTATTATTATCAATTTCAATTAGGATTACTTGATTAGATATCAAGAAAGGATAATCAAAACTTTAGGATATCTAGGATCAAGCATAATTTAATTAACAAAATAAAGGAAAGACAAAACAAGGATACAATAATTCCTAAGTTTCCATTATTGAACAACTCTATTCGAATAATTCCTAAGTTTCCATTATTAATCAACTTTATTCTTATTGCTAGTTTCAATTATTTAGCTGTTTAATTTTATTAGTTTATTTTAATTTCATTTACTTTATTTTAGTTTGATTAATTAAATCTTTAATCACCATAGACAAAGCACATTTAAGTTATTAGGTGTCTAATTAGTCCTTGCAAGAATGATAACTTTTGCACTATAAGTTACAATCTGTATACTTGCAGTATTAAAGTTTTTACATAAACCTATCAATAAAAAGTATTGAGAATTATCTTAAATCCATTTTGACATTTGGGTTATCCTTTGATTATATGTCGCCATTTAATTAAAATCTTAGGAAGTCTATTTAAAGTCATTAAATTGAATATTTTGACATGTCTTATAAATATATTTACTTATGTGCCTAGTCCTACAAGGTGGGAATAAAGAAATAGCGTTGTAAAAAGAAATAGCTCTGGAGAATATAATGCCTATGCAAGTTCCTAATGAGACATCAAAGTTTTTGTTATCATATTTCTACATTACATTTGATCTTGTAGTTACCTAGTACTGATGTACAGTTCATATGCCTGATAAATGACAGAATACTTAAGGTTACATATTCTTAGTAATCACATTGAACAAATGTGTGTTAAAGTAGAAAATAGTAAAAGCATAGTTTACAATATCAAATTGCTATGAGTTCAGTAACTAAGGTTATGTTTAGTTAGGGGTTTATTAATAGAATGAAATGGAATGTAATATTATTCTATCGTTTGGGAGAACGGTTTATAATGGAATGAAATGGAATCAGATGAAAAAGGAGGATTTCATATTACATTCATTCCACCCTAAACAGTAAAAATGAGAAACCTCCGATTTGGGGGTTTAGGATGGAATGTAAAATGATAAACAACTTTTCACTATATTACATTAGAAACCCTTCTTCTAAACATCATTTCACTATATTACATTATGAACCCTTCCATCCCTCCCAAACAACAATTTTCTAATATTACATTCATTTACATTCCATTCCATTAAAAATCTTACGTCTAACCAAACGTATCCTAAGGTGATAATTTAGCATAAAAGATAGTTGCAGTATAGGGATGGGGGAATGCGCACAAAGTAGACATTACCAATGATCATACTGAAAGGAAACATTTAAACTTAAAGGGAATGCCTATATTGTCCCACCTTTGATAAATGGAGTAAATACTAAGATGGTTTAATTTCTTTGGATACAAAAATCTATTAACCAATAGTAATGGAGTTGTACTAATTTTCTTTTCTTTATATAATTGAGTTACTTTGAATCTATGAACTTGTCAAACCAATAGGTCAGAAAAGAGTTTTTAGCTATAGAAAATAGTTACATATGAATTGTAAAAACCTATAATCAAAAGGATTCTTGAAATTGCACCTATGAAGTTCCTTATATTAAGAGTACGGTTCAACAAATATACCGAAATCAATGAGTGAAGTTTAATAATCTCTAGTCAATATTTATCAGTTCTCTAATATGAATTTGACTGAAGTGTGCTTCTTAGTGGAAAGTCATAAGATATATCAATTAAGGAAACATCAAAGGACTTCAAGTTTACATTTGGCATCCTAATCTTTCTGGAGCTTCAAAACAATTAAATGTTAAAGCAAACCTTTAAATAGAATAGACATCAAAGTTTATAACATTTTCTCAGTCATTCATCTTAATGAGACTAAGTAATATGCATCAAATCTTAATATAATTCTAGTAAAGATATGCTCTAATAGAAGAGGATTACATAAGGCAAAAGCAATATGGTGTATGGTAGCTCTTTTACCATGTAGAAATAAGAAATTCCTTTAAACAATGACAAACATAGCTCCAAAACAAAATTGGTAGGATCTAGAATAATATTAGAGACATTCCCATTCTTGGTTTAAAGAACAATCTCAAAGTATGTGTAGGAGAACAAGTCTCACAATTATCCAAAAACACACTTCTTTCCTTTATCCATCATCTTAAACTTCTACATCAACTCATAGCAATTTTTAGTGGCAACCACTAATAATACAACACTCAATAATTTAATTTTCAATTTCATCATTTTTTTTCTTCTTCTAGCTTGTTTATCTTCTTCATTAGGCTAAGAATAATACTAAAAACTCACCCTATATTGAGCACAAGAAACAAGCGTCTTCCAAGATTTCTACAACCCTAACACCAATTTTGCATTTGTTTTTATGACTAATAAAATTCATAACTAAATGTGTCAGAGATTATAACATGATAAGAAGTTTATTTTATAGTTCAAAGCTAATAATTAACTATGATCTTAAATAAGGAAAATTAATTAATTTTATACAACCGGTTTAAATCCCATTCACTTGGTATAGGAAACAAAACATGGTTAATTCAGATTCTAATATTTCCATTGATATTTAATCATCAGGGGCTTATAACACAACTAAAAATAGTGGAAGAAACTTAAGACAAACAATAATCGTCAGGGGCTTACAACATAACTTAAAATAGCTGTCCAAATCTTCATGCATCATCAATATACTTCATTTCTTTAACTGCAACTTTGTTATTGTCAATAACCTAAGCCCTAAAAGAGTAACATTCTGATAAAAGCCTGGGCCTAATTGTTAGGAATGTGTATTTTTGTAGAAAGAAGAAGGAAATAAAATCATTGATCTTTGAAGTTTGGTCCAGGAAGGTCACTATCATTCTGTTATGAATCTTGTATTGCTATTGCTGACTATTGTCATGAAGTTTGTTGTCGTTTTGCATAGTTCTAGATTGTTGACTGGGCAAGGTTGTTACACCAACAACATTTATAGTTAGGGGGTATTGGTGTAGGGGAGATCATCAAGTGAGTGAATAGTGATTGGTGGTGACCTCAATGTCAGGGAGAGATGAAGGCCTCGCTAATGTCCTCCAACAGTCGTATATAACCCTCCCCATATTCAATAAATTCTACTTTTATCCTTCTCAATACTAATCTTCTTTTCCCTCGTTATATTACTTAGCTCAGGTTAAGATTGTGGTTCTTATCATTTTGGTATCAGAGCCCACATTCCTGGGAGTATATATGACGCAAACAAGGATGGAGAGTAAAGTATATCAATTAGAGACAGAGATTCCAGGACTTAAGAAGTAGTTAACAGACTTGACGATGGTCGTTTCAAACTTAGCCGAAGAATTAGAGTCAAGAAAGCAAAGCTTGGAGAATATACAATAGAGTTTATGAGCCTTGTTGAAACAACAAACCCTTGATTCAAAACTTCCAACCGAATCTAATAATGCTAGGGTTAGCCAAGAGGCGAGAACCAATACCAATAATGATCCCACGTCCTAATGAAGATGAATCAGACAATGAAGAATGATCGTTTCTCGAGGCAGTTAAAGCTACCAGTGTTCATGTGAGAAGAGACAGGGGCATGGATTTTTAGGGTCGAACATTATTTATCTATAAACAAGTTGACAGAATTAGAGAAACTCGAGGCAGTTGGAGTTTGTTTTGAAGGTGAAGCGCAAGCATGGTTAAGGTTTGACGAAAGAGATTCCCAGTTCTCCTCTTGGTCTGCTTTAAAGTCTCAGATATTACAACAATTTGGGGGACTGAGAAAAGGGAGTATGCAACAATGTTTCTTTACAGTCACTCAAGAAGGTGGAGTAACAAAATTTTGGGCTCAATTTGAATGCCTAGCAGTGACAGTAGGGAGGTTGGAGGAAGAGACATTAATTGCAGTATTCATTAACAACTTGAAGGAACAATTACGAGCTGAATTATTAGTTCTGTATATAATGATGATATGATACTGTGACTGTATTATTACTGTCATTTGTTTGTGTGATGCATGAATTGGGCGAACCATCGATGATGGTTCCTCATTGAGTTCGCAAACTCATCCAAAATTGCAATCTATTTTTCAGGATTGAGATTAGACTGATAGCTCCTGAGAGACTGTAGAGCCGCGTACATTGGATTGGCGAGAGAGGCTATGGCTCAAAGGTCGGTCAGCTGGGATTTCTTTTGGGGACTTCTAGTTAGAACTGTTACTTTTGTCTTATTGTATAGTACTTTGTGTAAAGTGTTTGGAGGATTGTACAGACAGATGAAACTAACAGTTGTATAAACTACTGAGTTTGATGATATGAAATGGAACACAGTTTGATTTTAAAAAGTTTCAATTTCTTATTACTAGTTTATTATTGTGATGCCATGTGGAGTATAGTGGTGTTTGTCTGTAGTGTTCTCTTGTCGTAGGATATGTACTGGAATGACCTACGGGTGTTCCGGTGGGTATTCTACAGTAAGGGGGCGCTACAGGCAATCCACGAAATCCATCGTGATCCTCTCCCATTGCCATTCAGGAATTAGCAGTGATTGTAGCTTACTTGAGGGTTTCTGATGCTCAACTTTTACTTCTTGACATGTCAAGCATTTAGAATCATATTCAGCTACTTCTTTCTTCATGTCGTCCCACCAATACATATCTATAAAATTATGGTACATTTTGGTGGAACTTGGATGCACATTGTATGCAGCATAGTGCGCTTCCTCTAGAATCTCCTATTTCAAATTTTCTATACCTGGAACACATAGCCTCCCATTCATTGTGAGGATGCCTTCTTTATCAATTTCAAAATCTACACATCGTCCTTCTTGAATGTCATAAATTAGTTATTGAAATTTAGGATCTTGACCGTGGGCGATCTTAATTCTATCCAATAATACTGACCGCACCTTGATGCTGGCCAGTAATATTCCTACATCTGAAATCTGAAACTGAGTACCTCGATCCATCTAATCATGCAACTCCTTGGTCAAAGCTCTCCTCTTTATTACGATATACGTCAAACTACTTGAGGATTTCCTACTTACAGCATCTGCCACGAGATTTGCCTTCCCTGGATGATACTGGATCGTACAGTTATAATCTTTTAGTAATTCCATCCACCTTCTTTGCCTCAGATTTAGATCTTTCTGCTGAAATATATACTCAGACTCTTGTGGTTCGTAAAAATCTTATATGTCTCACTATACAGGTAATGTTGCCAAAACTATTGCTATCTCTAAATCATGCGTAGGATAATTTTTTTCGTGTTTCTTCAGTTGCTTGGAAGCATAAGCAATCATCCTACCATTTTGCATTAATACACATCCAAAGCCAACTCTCGAAGCGTCACAGTACAATTGAAATCCTCCACCTTCTGTTGGTAAAGCTAATATTGGAGCTGAGGTTAAACACTCCTTCAGTTTTTGAAAACTCTCCTCGCAAGCATCAGACAAAATAAATTGGGCATTCTTTTGGTCAATCGGGTCAACGGGGCTGGTATCTTACAAAAATTTTGAACAAATCTTCGATAGTAACCTACTAACTCGAGAAAACTCCATACCTCTGTCACGGTCCTCGGTTATTCCCAATTCATCACAGCATCTACCTTCTTCGGGTCCACTTGTATTCTGCCTTGAGATACCACATGTCTAAGAATGCAACACTCTCAAGCCAGAATTCACATTTTGAGAACTTGGCATACAGTTGATGTTCTCGAAGTGCTTACAATTCCAATCTTAAGTGTTTGGGATGCTCCTTATCTGTTCGCGAATACACCAAAATTTCATCAATAAAAATAATCACAAACTTATCCAAGAACGGATTGAATACCTTGAAAGCTGCTGGAGCATTTGTAAGGCCAAAGGACAGTACTAAAAACTCATAATGGCCGTACCGAGTCCTGAAGGCAGTCTTAGATGTGTCATCTCCTCTGATCCTTAGCTGATGGTATCCCGATCTTAGATCAATTTTAGAAAAGTACTTAGCACCTTGAAGTAGGTTAAACAAATCATCAAATCGAGGTAGTGGATACTTGTTGCGGATAGTCACCTTATTTAACTGTCGATAATCAATACACAATTGGAGAGAACCATCATTTTTCTTCACAAACAATATCGGTGCACCCTATGGCAAAGCGCTAGGTCTGATAAAATCCTTATCTAACAGATCTTGCAATTGCTTCTTTATTTCCTTTAATTCTATTGGTGCCATTCTGTATGATGGTATAGAAATCAGAGTCGTACTAGGTACTATGTTAATATAAAATTCAATTTCTTGCTCTAGAGGTAACCCTGGTAACTCCTCAGGAAATACATCTGGAACCTTCCAAACTACCGAAACGTTTTGGAGACTGATGCCCTCTATAGCTAAATCCCTAACTGAGGCTAGAAATCCTTGCCACCCTTGTCTGAGCATCTTGTTGGCCACTACTGCTGAAACTATGTTGGAAGGGGTAGTTTTTCTATCCCCCTTAAAGATAAACTCTACGTCCCTTGAATCTTAAACATCACTTCCTTCTCTCTATAATCCAAGGTAACATAATGATGGGATAACCAATCCATTCCTAATATTACATCAAAATCCATAACTGGCAATAGAATAAGACTCACTACCAATCTCCTACCATTAATCTCCACGCGACATAAGTGGCATCAATCAGAGGTGTAGATACTGTGTTAGCCCCGAATTTTTTTAAAAAATTAAGCATGATTGGATTAATTGAGTAAGTTGTGTTAACATTAATTAAGTTGACATTAATTAGTATATGATGGCATTGATTATGTTAGGTGGCATGATTAAATGTCCCTAAATGTGTTAGGTAAGTTGGGCTTAAGAAAATAAATGAGGAATGGGCTTAAGTGGAGAATGTAAGAGGATGAGCAATTAAAAGACAAGTGGGCTTGGGCCTTATGGGCTTAAGTAACTTAGTAGAGTATAAAAGAAAGGAGTTAAAATGAGTTAGTAGAGAAGAGAAGAAAGAAACGAAAATTGAGAGAAAAGAGAGAGGGTGAGTTCGTGGAAGAGAAGGAGGAAAGAAGAAAAGAGAAAAGCTTGTCTAGGTCTTGAATTTCCAAGAGATCAAGGAAGGTTTTGAAGAAAGTTCAAGAAGGAAAAGCATAGAGGAGAGTCTAAGCTACATTTTGAACCAAGAAACTCCTTGTTTAGTTGAAGATCCAAGGTAAGTCATGTGTTCAAAGTTTAGCTTTTGGTGGGGTTTTGTGATAAAAAGCTTAGAAATGAAGTGGGTTTAGTGATTTTGAAGTTAATTTCATGTAAGAGGTTATGTAGATTTTCAAGTGAAGTTATGTTGAAATGGGTTTTTGTTTCTCTTGAAGTAGAGCAAGAGAGAGGAGAAGAGCAAGGAGAAGAGCACTC
>JAOTBA010000007.1:7699875-7717871 GCA_025629845.1 Erythroxylum squamatum | reverse complement strand
GGTTAATTTTGGAAGTAAAATTATAAACATGCATACAAAGTAAAGAATGACACTTATTTTGAATGATTAAAATGTATCTAAAACGACACTTATTATGAATCGGAGGTAGTATTAGACTTAGATTTAGTTTGAATTATTAGATTAGATTTGTTATTAGTTCATTATATAATAATAGATAATGATGTATTTTTATTTCAATAAAATATTTTATTTTTACTTACTCTTATAAATTTTATTTCTCATTTATTATATACTGATTTTATAACGGTTTAATACCAATTAAACCTTTAAGCCTTAAATCTTTCCTTTGACCAGTTCGAAGTGCGTTCTAGTTTTTAAAATGCTAAATATTGGTAACTATTCTAATAAGTATATAATATTTTAAAAATAGATAAATTAAATAGATGGTAATTAATAAATAATAATAAATTTTTTATTTTTAAAATTATATTAGTTTATAATAAAAAATTAGAAATATCTTCTTTAATTTATTATAATTTTCTCTAAATTTGGAATTAATTTATTAATAAATATAGCATAAGAGATTGAAATATTTAGTACAATTAATTTTTCTTCAACTTTTATTTCTAATTTTGTTGTTATTATTAAAATGTATAACATATTAACAATTAAAGAGTTTTTTACTTTTAGAAAAAGAGGAATACGAAAATAAAAAGCAAAAGTAAACAATTCTTTAAATATTGAAAATCTTAGTAAAAAAAAGGCAAATGAATATATTTACCTAACTTGTAGGTGCGACAAAAAGAAAAGGGCACTTGAGAATAATATTCTCTGCTTGTTTACTTTTCGGTCGTTCGAACCAGTTGCTTCACATCTGTACAGTTTCGATATCGTAAATTTCCGATGATCAATGAAGAAAATTATGGAATGGAATTGAATATGCCAAAAGAAAAGCAAGCTGGACAATGGATATACAGACGTCACGGTGGGATCGGATCCGGTAGAATGGCCATGCGCCCAAAAATCTTGGAAATTAATTCATATGTCCCGCTCCTCGCTACATGTACGGCTCATTAGTCCCCACTCCCCACCCTTCTCCTTACTAAGGTTTTGTTTTATACATATGTACATATCTATTACTTTAAAAACATAGTTCTACTTCCCCTTTTTATTTTAGTTTTCAGTTTTTTCTTCTATTTTTTAAATAAAAACAAAAACCTGTTTAAGTTTAATGTTAATGTAGTTATATTTTTATTGCTGATAATAATTATATATTAGATAAAGCTTAAAGATAAATTATTTTTAATTATATAAATTTATTTAATCTCATATATAATATTTATTAATAAATTATTAATAAAATTATGTTATTTTAATAAATTAAATAATTTAAAAATCAAGATTTTATTTATAAATTAATATTTATTCGAAATATATTTTAATTATTAAATCAAAATTTATTTGAATATTTATATATTTTAAATTTAATTATATTGATTAATAATTTTAATTACATATAATTTAATTATTAATAATCTTATTAATAATTAATTTTAATTTATTAAATATATAATGCTCAATTAAATTTTTCATAATTTTTGTTAAAAATTAAAATTAAATAATATATATTCAAATGATAGTAAATCAAATTGTTAAAAAAGACAGAAACAGAAAATAAAAAGCTGCTTTTTATAATTTTCATACATTTTTGAAAACTGAAAAAAAAACTAAAACAGAATTCAAACAAGCATGTTTTTTTATTAAATTTGAAAATAAAAAATAAAATTAAAATTAAAAATAGAAACAAACACATCATAATACTTTAATCTAATTTGTTAAGTGTTTAAATATTACAATAATAGATCTAATAATACGTAATTTTATTGTTAATAAATTTGAGTCTTGAAATATTAAAAATATGCAATTAATTCGAACCAATTTTTAAGTATATACATGTTTGTTGTACGGAGTTATTTATGTAAATGTAATTGGATTCCGTTGTAAAAGGGACTATTTAAGGAAAAGAGTTTCCGGAATTCACAAGCGCCGGGGCTGGGGCTGGGGCTGGGCAGGATTAAAACTTAAAAAAGCAAAACCCCATCACATTGGGTTTATACAATTTTCACTCTGTGGCCCTCTGCTTAAATTTCAAGCGGTCCTCCTCGTACACTTCTAACGCTACTGTACCTGTATATTTCTTCTCTAAGCTGTTGGTTCTCTTTCCTTTTTTTTTAAAGAGAGAAAACCTTAAACCCTCTCCCTCTTCCTTATCCTTTTCTCTCTCAATATCTAGAATTTTCCGCTTGTTCTTCACTTTCTCTTTCTTAGGTTTTTGGCAAGTTAGCTGAGTGTTAGGGTTTTTGGCAGAGAGGTGTTGGTTGATTGTAAAATGGCTTCGTTGGCTATGGCTGCCGAGAAGCTTAGGGATTTAAGCCAACCGGTTGATGTTCCTCTGCTCGATGCTACTGTTGCTGCATTCTATGGCACTGGATCTAAAGAAGAGGTTCGGGTTTTTCTTTCTCTCTCCGTTTCTCCTTTGCTTGCTGTACAAAGTTCCTATTTTCTTGTGCTTCCAGTTCTTTTGTGCCTTTTCCTTTCTCGACCTTTCCCAAAATTTATGTGTTGACTATGAGAGTTGGGGTTCAAGTTCCACTGAATCAGGAGCTTAGAAAGAAAACGCGTTCTTATGCTCTTTGTGGTTCAATATTACGTTTACTTGGTTGAAAGGTTTAAATTTGTGGGGTTGGCGGCTTTGTATTAAGTTTCATTATAATCATTGATTGTTCAACTCCAGTTTCATTTGGGGTTTTATGTTAGGGATTTTTGAAGCGTGTATGACTCTGCGTTGGGATAGTTTTGTGAGAGTGCTCTTTTTTTTTTTTGTATAGTTTGTCTTATTTATTTCTTTTATTTTCTGTCTTTTCTGTTGCATTCTTTCTTCTCCCATTTATAATGTTTTTTTAGGGTGAATTTTGTGCTATAAAGTCCTCTACTATAGACAGGTCCAGCCAACCTTCGTTTCTTTGCAAAAATCCCGTCAGATTGGGTCATTGTGTATGTTCATTTTTTTGTCTTTGAGTAGAAACACCGATACTTCCTGCTATGTAATTTGGTGCTCTGAGTGCAATTGCTTAGGAAAACTATTTGCTATTAAAGTCTGTTCCTTGAGCTTTATAAAATGATAGTGGGATATACCATGCTTAGTTTGTGATATGAGCACTGTTTCTCATTTTTAATCACTGTAATTTCTTCTAGTTATTCTCTCACTTTGCTCCATTTGGTCATAGAGGGCAGCTGCAGACCGCATTTTGCAGGATTTACAAGGCAATCCAGATATGTGGCTGCAAGTGGTGCACATTTTGCAAAATACAAAGAGCCTGAACACCAAATTCTTTGCTTTACAGGTCACTTGTAGTTTGTTTTTCCTGGACACATTAGTTGAATACCTTTCAGTTGAAACCCTAATCACTGTTTTCTGGAGCCAGAAGATGTATTCCAACTTGGCTCAAATATTAGGGGTTTGATATATTGGGTGATTAATTATTGTGGATCCTTAATTATGACATATTTGTTTGGATCCGGTAGTTGACAGGAGGTTTAATATGTGGTAGGTTCGGTTAAGGGACTGGTGGATGCAAAAGAACATTGATATATGTAAACTCTAATTGATGCTTCTAAAGTGCAAGGATGATATGTTTGATAAAGGTTACTGTATAGCTGAATTGCTCATTTAGATAGTTCACTGGGATGCATTTGTTTAGGTCATTTGTGTGACATGCTTTGCATATCTGCCACTGTAATACATAATGTGTCATTTACATCTAGCGCTGCACACTTTGTTCAATTTCGTGTTTCTGCATTTGACATATTATTGACCATGCAAGGAGTGCCCTCAAATGGTTACCTTTCTCTAAGAGCAAGGCCTCAGAGTAGATGCCACCATAGGCATAGGTGTATAAATGCCTTTATGTAATTGGAAGTTGTTAGGAAACTTGCACATGCTTTAGCATTGATCTGAGGTACATTGAAGAGTCAGTTGTTTTCTCTTTGGGAAGAGGAGATGTTACTCTTCAGTTATCGGCTTGATCCTGCTCTTGCAAGGGTCAAAGCATAGCTTCTTGTACGAGTGAATTAGGTCCATAAAATAATAGTGTGTAATGCAGCTAATTCAGGTGAGGTTATGGGATCTTTTATTTTTTTCCATATCATTAATGGTATATATTTCTTCTATTAGTATAGATGTGCTTTGAGGCGGAGGAGTTTTGCTGATTGATTTTAACTGATTGACGGTACTAGTTTAAACGATCAATGCTAGGCTGTTGATGCTCATATAGGCTTTTGTTTTCTATTTCTGAAGGTTCTAGAAAGTGTTATTAAATACAGATGGAATGCATTGCCAGTTGAACAGCGAGATGGGATGAAAAATTACATATCGGAAGTAATTGTACAGGTATGTGTGCTTGCGATAGAGTTATGGATGTTGGATTTTTAAATATTATTCAGTTTCCTCTTTGAATCATATGCTGTTGATATATCTAATTGTGGGTCTATGTACAGCTTTCAAGTAACGAGGCTTCTTTTCGAATGGAAAGGCTTTATGTGAACAAGCTAAATGTTATTTTGGTTCAGGTATAGGTTGCTGTTCTTGGTAATAGGAATAAAGAATCTGTATTTATCTCATCTTACATTTACTACATTGCTGTAGCTGTATTGAGCGTGATGATACCTTTCTTTTGGTTGCTTTCTTTCATTCTTTCTTTTATTACTTTTTTCGGTTTCTTTGAAAAGCACATGGTTTGATTTCTTAAATCAGTGTTTTCCTCCTTTTTGGATTTTGACCTCCTTTTTGTGTGGATCTGTTTCTTGGTCATTCTTGAATTTTCTTTCTGATTATGTTTTGATTTTTGGCTTCAATTTTCACTAGTGTTTGTCTTGCGGTGAGAATTGTGAGTTCAATTTTGACTAGCGTTTCTCTTGAGTTGAGTACTGTGACATGAATGAATATCACCTAACTGGCTGTACAGATTTTGAAGCATGAATGGCCAGCTAGATGGCGAAGCTTTATACCTGATCTTGTTGCAGCTGCAAAAACTAGTGAAACAATTTGTGAGAATTGCATGGTTATTTTGAAAGTAAGTTTGTCACTTTAATTTTATTTATAAAGAACTTGTTTCTGGTATCTACAGTGACTTTTTTTTTTCCAGCTTCTAAGTGAGGAAGTTTTTGATTTTTCCCGAGGAGAAATGACTCAACAGAAGATCAAGGAGCTGAAACAGTCTCTAAACAGGTATTGCAACTTTGCCATTTGCCTTGTAAAGTCTTGCCATGTTAAAGTCTGGCTGCAACATTGTAATTTCTCAAAGGCTCTGTTTTTGCTATCTTTTCTTAACCCCATTTTACTTTTTATTTACATAGAGCTCTTTCTGTGCTATCTTTTCTTAACCTCATTTTACTTGTTATTTACATAAGACTCAATTATAAGTTTATGCTACTCTTATTATTTATGTTGTTATTGTTCACAACTATCTCATTCTTCACTCTCCCTTTTCTTTTTGGCTTTCAATAAACTTGTCATTACAGTAGTCCAATCTTGTAATTTATGCTAACTGCTTGTCCTTTCAAACTTGTTATATTGTTTGATGAATTAGCTAAGAATTTCTTTTGTTTTGACAGTGAGTTTCAGCTCATCCATGAGTTATGCTTGTATGTACTGTCAGCCTCCCAAAGAACTGAGCTTGTTCGAGCAACATTGTCCACCTTGCATGCTTTTCTTTCCTGGATTCCGTTGGGCTATATCTTTGAATCTCCACTGGTATGCAAATTGGTAACCATGTATTTTTGTTAATTTTGTCGTATTATTTGTCAACTTGCACATATGAGTTGTTGATTTTGAGATTGTTCTCTTCGCGTATCCTTACATATGTTTTTAATGTCGCCTTTACAGTTGGAAACACTGCTCAAGTTTTTTCCCATGTCATCATATAGGAATCTTACACTCCAGTGTTTGACAGAGGTAGATTGTAATAATGGTGAAGATCTTTATGTTTTTCATTGTTGAGAACTATTGATGCCTATGTTTCTTGATATGGTGTTTACAGGTTGCAGCACTTAATTTTGGAGACTTCTACAATGTCCAGTATGTGAAGATGTATTCTGTTTTCATTGTCCAATTACAGGTATGGGTCATCTGGATGCAAAACTAGAATACGGTTGTACTATCCCGTATTATGTCATCTCCATTTAATGCAACCTGTACTGGATGCATAATATTTTCCTCCCTAGGCCATTCTTCCACCAAGCACAAACTTGCCAGAGGCTTATTCTCATGGATCTAGCGAAGAGCAGGTCCCATCTTTTCCTTTAATTCTAGACTCTCTACATGCTTTTATTCAACTGATTATCGTTGTGTTTTGGTTGCTTTGTCAGGCATTTATTCAGAACTTGGCATTGTTTTTCACTTCATTCTACAAGGCAAGTATTCCTTTCTGTCAATTTCAATGCCATATATTCTGGCCTTAGCTGGAGTAATTGTAGGAAGTTCAGCTGAAAAGTGATGATTTTTGTGTATGGCCATGGGATGTTTTTTAAAGCGTGAACTCTTGCATATACTTTGTGTTTGATATTTGCAATTCGATGAAATTGTGTCAAAAAGGGAAGCCCCTGTGCTAAGCTGCAACTGATTGGGTGACCTAGGTCCCAAGCCTTGAGTTTTATCACTTACATGTGGAAATGGAGTATTTCGGGGAGGATTGTAGAAGGTTGTCATAGATATTCAGGTTGAAGCTTGGTGGTTGTGTTCTTTATGTACCTAGCAATGGTGCTACCTATTATAGCACGAATGGTTATTACTCGATGTATGATGGTGGTTTATCCCTTAGATCCAACATAAGCAATTTCTTTCTCTTAAAACTCCAGTGCCGTGCATTCAGTGTCAACATCTTGCACTATGGATGGAATCTTTTCTCCTATTCTAAGATCACACTTATGTCATGCTAGAAATGGTTTTGCTCATAATGCCCATCCATATCTTTGCAGTCTCATATCAGAGTGCTGGAGTCTACTCAGGAGAACATTTCTGTGCTGCTCTTGGGCCTCGAATATCTGATTAATATCTCGTATGTTGATGACACAGAAGTCTTCAAGGTATTTCCCACATCCTCATTCACTACTTATCTTTTCTGCTTGTCACTGAATTTGACCCATTGTGAAATGTTTTTCTTGTACGATTTGTAGGTTTGTTTGGACTATTGGAATTCCTTCGTTTTGGAGCTGTTTGAGGCACAACATAATCTTGAGAATCCTGCTGTAGCTGCAACTATGATGGGACTGCAGGTATAATGTATAATATCATTATTAGCTTGTCATTTTCAGATGATTTAGTATGAGAAAACCTGGGGTACTGATTACAAGTATTCATCCGTGGTGATCTCTTATTGATAAAATCTTCATTCGATCTTTCTGATGACACGTTCCTGAAGTACTCTTTGATTTAAACATGCTTTAAGGGTGGGGGCCTTCTTTCTGAACGTTATACTGTTACTAGAGAGATTCTTATGCTAGTTAGGAAAGTCTCCAGCAGTAGAAGGTTCACATCTTTTCTGGTTTGTACAATCAAACTAAATAGGTATATCAGGATTCTGAAGTGGGCTTCTAATCTTTTTTCCTATCATATTGAATGTGTTAAATTTTTACCTTGTTTGAAGTATTTTTCAACCGTGATGAGATTTATATTTAGGCTGTCAACACATTATCTATAAATATGGCATGACCTAATTTTCTGCTGCTGGAGTTATGTCATCATCCTAACTGTGCCCTTTTATTTCTACTTCAAGCTAGTGTTACTGAGTCAGTTATTTATGTCCTTTCACTTGCTCCCATAAGGATTCAGTGAAAAAAACTAATTTCCTCATATCTTTCTGGTTGTCTTATTTTTCTATTTGCGCAATATCATATGATGTTTTACTTTTCTATTAATGTCTTTGTACTCCTAAAAATAGATTGTCTAAAAAGCAGATTGGTTTTAGTTAATGGACTTGACTGAAAAGATCTATTTTCCATATTTAAGTGGTAATAGACAATAAGTTGAATCAGAGGATTGAAATAGGAAAAAACGATAAGTCAAACAATTGTAAGAATGATTCTTTTTAGCAAACTGCATAGGAAAAATGAAAATTTCAAGGGAATCTGAATATTCTCATTTCCTTTTTGAATTTGATGAGATGGATATCCTTTTTGTCCTAGGTTTTGTTTTCTGCTGTTTTTTTCCAGTTCACATACATGTATCACTCATGTGCATGTTTAGTTCTTGCACTGAAATGGTATATGCTAGTTTGTGGCTTCCTTATTCTCTGATGCTAGCAGTTCAATCATTTCTTATTGATGGCTGTTCTGTTGTGGATCCAGATACCTTCTCTTCATGGTATGGTTGATGGCGTGGGGTCACAAGTTTTTCAACGGAGACAACTGTATGCTGGACCAATGTCAAAGTTGAGGATGCTTATGATTTGTCGTATGGCAAAACCTGAGGAGGTTTTGATAGTTGAAGATGAAAACGGTAACATAGTTCGTGAAACCATGAAGGACAATGATGTTCTTGTTCAATACAAGGTAATATGTCTTTTTTCTCGTCTATTTTCAAATGTAGTCTATGATACTATTCCCCCTGTTAGAGATACTAGATGTTTTTTAATTGATTGATATTTTAGTGCAGCAGACTTTGGTGCAAAGTTTCTTAATCATGATAGATGCCTGGACCAAGGGTTTGATTGAAAGAACCATGTCAAATTATTCCTGAAATAGGGACAATCATATAATGACCATGGTTTGGTTTCCATGTTTTGAGTTTTTTAGTTGATACTGATGTATAGTTAGTGTAAAACAAGAGTTGAAAAGTTGGTTTTGGGATTGTTGGCAATGATGGTTCTGTTAATATGATTGACGCTTGCTGGCATTCTCTCTATGGTGATAAAGGTCAAGTCAAAAATGATTTTGGTTAATCGTAAATGCACCTTGTTTGCAGTAATTTTGACAAACAATATTGTTTTTTTTTGTGTTGATTATGTATATTTATTCTAATGAAATTTTGATTTTACAGATCATGAGAGAAACACTAATCTACTTATCACATCTTGATCATGACGACACTGAAAAGCAGGTAAGATCAATGAATGTGCTTGGGCATTTAATCTCTAACTAATGCATTTTCTGAAACTTCTTTTGTAGCTATAGATGTTGACAACCAACAGTAGTAGTTTCCTTGTCAATGTTATATGTTTCTGGGTAGCTTTAAATGCATATGCTTCCTGTTTCTGAAGAACAATTGTCAGGAAGTTGAACTGATGAGGAAGAGAATCCATGGATTACAGCAGTCTAGTCAATTATTCTTCTCTTTCTATCAATAATTATAATATTGTGGTTGATTTGATTTGTGATAATAGTTGATGCCTTTGCTACTTATGCTTCAGTAGTGTAGAGGTAATGAAAGGCTAGATTCATTACATAGCGTGATGAGTTGACACTTACTATTATAATTTTTTATTCTGTTGGTTGTTTCAGATATTGCCAAACTTAGAATGAGTATTCTTTTGCTCTATAAAAGTCATAATTTGATTCTTGCTATTCATTCTTCTTGTTATTATTCAGATGCTGAAGAAATTGAATAAACAGTTGAGTGGTGAGGATTGGAGTTGGAACAATTTGAATACTCTTTGCTGGGCTATAGGATCTATTTCTGGTTCCATGATGGAAGATCAGGTATAAAATTTATGTGCACTAGGCCTGCAGTTGTTGTGTAATTTGTGATACATGTGATATACTTTCTCTGAGTCTTAGATTGCAAAATAAATGTGTTCTAGGAGTTCTATAAATGGTGTGTGTGGTTGGTTAGCAGTAGAACGTTTTGTATTTGTTATTTGATACTATAACTAAACTTGCTTAGCTGCTATGAAATGAGTGGTGTTTACTCGTGCTTCCTCTCTTAATTCAATATCTCCTGCAAATCCTTATCCTGGCATCCATCTAAGGTAGAAAATGCCTTACAATTTTGTTCTTCGAGAACAAGTCCTGTACACTCCTATCAATGGTTTGTGTGGTTGGTTAGCAGTAGAACTTTTTGTATTGTTATTTGATATGATAAAACTAAACTTGCTAAGCTGCTATGAAATGAGTGGTGTTTACTTTATGAAAGTTTTCTTGAATTTAAATTTGTTTAGGTTGTACTGCTTTTAGTGTGTCATGTTCAAGTTTGGGATCTGCCAACACTTAGCAAGTTTGCTTTCACTTCTTTCTTCGCATAGTTGAGAAGACTATGAAGGAGGATTGATCTCCTCATTCGAGGGAAATTAATGTAGGACAAATAGAAGAAATATTAACTAGTAGCTAAATCTCATAGAAACTAGGAAATATGGGCTGTTTTGTGTTGTTAGGCTGCTGGAATATCAGATTTTAGGTCTGGATTTCAGTTTAGGAGGTTGGAGTTTCAAGTTTGGATTAGCTGGAATTTTAGGATTTGATTACTGGAAATTTTGGCTAGAATTTTAGGGTTGCTAGAAATTCAGGTTACAAGTGCTGGAATTTAGTGAAGTAAATAGGTAATGGAGGGGAGGGAATTAGGAATCACTCCTACGGTCTAAGAATAATCTTAGAGAAAGCATCACACCTTTAATTGAAAACACAAGCTTTTAGAAAACAATTCAGGATATCTTGGTATTGAAGGGTTGATCACACACATATTTATATAGAACCCTTATTTTATTAGGAAATGATTCCTAACAAATTTAAATCATATTCTAATTAAAATTTCATAAGTTTTCAAGTCATAAACAACTATGATAACATATCTAAAACTAGAATAACATATCTAACTTACTGCCACTTCCTATCTAGTAAGAGATCCTAATATAATCTAAATTTGAGCCCTTGATGTCTTTGTCAACTCAATTTCTACCCTTCATCGTACCAAATTAAAGCTTGCAATTGACTAATTTTCCCTCTTTTATTTTTTTATAGACTTTAAGCGCTTTTGTATAAAAAATATTTGCATGCTAATTTTCCATTTTGTGTTGATGCTGGAAACTAATATATACTGGACGTTTGTTGTATTCCTATGTTCTTCTTCCTTTGTATAGTTCTTAACATTTACGGTATGTGTCTTTATTCTGCTTCTCTTCCCTTGAAATTAGTAAATTTTTAAGGAATGATGATACTGAAATGCATCCATTTTGGTAACTACAACATCATTTCCAAATAGATGACCATAATAATAAATTATTATTTGTCTTATCTTTATTTAGCATTTCCAGATAGAAGACCACAACAATAAGTTATCATGTCTACCTATATTTTAGCTATTCCAGATAGATGACCATAACAATAAATTATCAGTTGTCTATATTTTAGCATGTGGCATATGTGTGCATTTATGGAGCATCATTTCGATTGAGAAGAAGTATCTAAAAGATCACTTTTTCTAAAAGTTCCTCTTTGGTTGATTTTATGATACCACTTGCTGTAAAGGGTTGGTCACTTGATTGTTTAAACTAGTGGAAAAGGATATTGGCATCTCTCGTGTCATTCACTCTGGGCATTGGATATAACAGGAGAACAGATTTCTGGTGATGGTCATTCGTGATTTGCTGAATCTATGTGAAATCACAAAGGGAAAGGATAACAAAGCTGTTATTGCTAGTAACATCATGTAAGACATCTTGATTGCCAAAACTCTTATTGATTGCCTCTTGTTAAATGATACCATTGGCAAGTTGGTGGTGACTAATGTAACTTTACCATATTCTGCTGTTTATGTGGTTTTTAGTTTAAGCAAGAAAACATTAAAGTCAAAAATAAAATCATGAAAGTTTGGTGTTATACCAGTTTGGTGAGAAAGCTCAACAAAAAAATTGATGAGGTGATGACTTTTTATTTGAATTCACATATACTACATTGATGATCAATTCTTTTTGCAGGTATGTGGTTGGACAGTATCCGAGATTTCTTAGAGCCCATTGGAAGTTCTTGAAAACTGTTGTCAATAAATTGTTTGAGTTTATGCATGAAACACATCCTGGAGTTCAGGTTGGTTTACTTTAAATATTTAAACTTATCCATTTCTGCTTATATAGTGAAGATCATTTTTTATAAATTGAATTGCATATATTGATCAGTTAATATGCTGTTTGTGCATCCGCTTTCATTCTTTTATTGCCTGATAAGTTGTGAATGATTATATTTTTTTCAATATCTTGCAGGATATGGCCTGCGACACCTTCTTGAAAATTGTTCAAAAATGCAAACGGAAGTTTGTTATTGTTCAGGTAAAATCTTTTTCTATTCATGTTTTTTCTTTCAATTTGTTTTCTAGAAATAATGTGAACATTTACTGGAGAGCCAATATGAGTGCTTATCCCGTTTCAGGTTGGAGAAAATGAACCGTTTGTGTCTGAACTTCTGACAGGCCTCCCATCTACTGTTGCTGACCTTGAGCCTCATCAAATTCATATTTTTTATGAATCTGTATGTTTTTATTCTCTGATCACAGTTTTATCGGAACATCAGATTCCAAATGTGTTGATTGGTCATTTTGCCTTTTTATTTCCTCAGGTTGGTCATATGATTCAAGCTGAATCTGATCCGCAGAAGAGGGATGAATACCTACAAAGATTGATGGATCTTCCCAACCAGGTATGATAATCAGAGGTCTCGCTTTCTCCTTTGAATTTTTCTGTACACAGCATGAAAGCATGTTTGTGTTTTTGGGTGAGTTATGTACTCCAAAGAACTCTTATTCTTAGTTCACTATTTATTGTCTTCTTTCTGTGCCCGATTCCATGTTCTGGGGATTTCAGGTGTAGTGTGTATCAATTTCAACACAGGACATTTCAGCTTGCTTGCTTCCAAGCTCAGTAGCTAATGGTGTCTTTTTTTCTGGTTACAGAAATGGGCGGAAATTATAGGGCAGGCACGCCAGAGTGTTGATTTTCTTAAAGATCAAGATGTGATCAGGACCATTCTCAACATTTTGCAGGTATTACGTTTTATGGTCAGACACATTATTGCTGATAGTTGGAAGGGAAAGATAATGTTCATTTTGATACTGTTTTCTATTTGAGACTAATATATGCACTACATAAAAACTTGGTAGTTTATATAGTTGCTGTGAGAAATCATTCTAGCTTGTGCCATTCCTCTTGGCCCACTTCATGTACTACCTATATCTGTACTTGAGTTGTCTTTGAACACTTCTGTAGTAACTGGAACTCATTGGGTGGTAGACAAGCATTCTCCATGTGTTAATTCATGCCATTATTGTGTTGCAGACAAATACGAGTGTTGCAAGTTCTCTTGGGACATACTTCTTATCACAAATTTCTTTAATATTTTTGGACATGCTTAATGTGTACAGGTACTTTTTCAAGTTAATCTTTCAGTTTCAAATTGAACTTTCGTTTAATCAACACCTTTCATTCTTGATTTCTCTTTCTTATTTATTGCCTTTTTTGCAATAGAATGTACAGTGAGCTTATCTCAAGTAGCATCGCAGAAGGAGGACCTTACGCATCTAGAACATCCTATGTGAAACTCTTACGGTTAGATTCTCTTTGGTTTTATATCAAATCGGGTGAACAATCCAAATATTTCTGGTTGTTGATACCCTTGTAGAACAGGTCTGTTAAGAGAGAGACACTTAAGCTCATTGAGACATTTTTGGACAAGGCTGAAGATCAGCCACATATTGGAAAGCAGTTTGTGCCTCCAATGACGGCTCCAGTTCTTGGTGATTATGCAAGGAATTTACCTGATGCCAGAGAGTCTGAAGTTCTTTCACTTTTTGCAACAATTATAAACAAGTATGTTGCTATTTTTTAGATTTTTCATGCACTCTTAGTTTCTGGAATGGTCCAGGGTATATGTGCAATCTTTGTTTATTATATGCAACGAGTCAAATAGTTTAGTTGGTTGGTACTAGGTTTAGTGGAGATTATGTTAAAATCAGATTAAAGATTAGTGGATGGAAGTTGCATGTGTTGATGTGTTGCCTGCTTTGCTAAGCTGTTTAGAATTGACTGTTGTTCATAGAACAGTTGTGTCTAATCTGCATTCAAGTCTGCACAAGTGCCCCTTCTGAGCCATGCAATTGTAAAATGACATTGGATATCTATATGAGTAGTAAGGGGATTCTAATCCTATCCTTTTTGTCTGCTTTGATGAAGTAGTGTTCACTGTTCCCATCTTTTTTCTTTTTGACTTGGTCTTCCTGGTTTATTGCACCAAGGTATAGAGCAGCAATGATAGATGATGTAGCTCGTATATTTGAAGCCGTTTTCCAGTGTACGCTGGAGGTGAGAATACAGATTACTGATTTGATGCATCTGTTATAAGTGGTGGACATATTTCTTTCTTTCTACTGGTTTACAGTGGTTGAAATTGTGAACAAAAGAAAGCTTGAAATTTTTTTAAGACAATCATATATATGGGTATATATAATACTGTTTTTGTATATAAAATGAGGACTTTCAATGAATTACATTATTTCACTACAGGTGCTACTGTACCTTGGTTGTGTTGTTTATCTGAATTCTTGAACCCTTTTAGCTGTTAGTTTATAGTGTCCTTCAATCTTGGACAAGAAGGGAAAGAGGGAATTTTGTCATGCTATATTCCTATCCTTTTCCAGGACAATCCAGTCTTTCCATGCATTGTCTTTATGAGCATCTGATGCATGTTAATAGTGTTTTGTTCTCTTACCTTAGTCATCTCTCTGTGAATGAGACATAGTAGCATTCCTGATAGTCTTTGCATGGCATTCGTGCTTATTAGTATGCCACATAGGACCAATCTGAAGGGCACCATTGGCATGACCAATCATCTTTTTAGATATTGACACTTCACATTAGCTTTTTCTAGAAATGTGAATGGTTAATAATTGTATTGTGCAATTAAGCATATCTCATTTAGTTGAAAAACTATGACCTCAAATTTAAGGCACGAGACTCTTTCTCAATTTGTTTTAGTATTAAATATATTGAATCTCCTAAGGAAATTTCATGAAGAAGCTTGAGAGTGTTGTATAAACTACTGTTTCTGCTTGTGTAAATTGCAGATGATAACCAAGAATTTTGAGGACTATCCAGAACATCGCCTCAAATTCTTTTCCTTGCTTCGTGCCATTGCCACACATTGTTTTCCTGCATTGATTCGATTAACAAATCAGGTTGTTGTCATTCACTTAATTGTTGGAGTGCTTACTATCTAAAGGAGCTATGATTTTATTATTTGCTATGTGCTGACATAGTAGGTTCTTGTTGGTGTTAAAGTAGTAAAATACCTCTTTCTGTTGGTGTATTGCCCCTCAACTTCATGTTGACTTGATCTTGATCTCCTTATATTTACGTGCCAGCAACTTAAGCTTGTTATGGATTCGATAATTTGGGCATTCCGGCATACTGAAAGGAACATTGCAGAGACTGGATTGAATTTATTATTGGAGATTCTGAAGAACTTTCAGGTCTAATTTTTTTTTCTTAATTTGGTATTTGTTTATTGATATTATGGATTTGTAATACTTATTTTGCATGTGGATGTTGGCAATTCACAGGCTTCTGAGTTCTGTAATGAATTCTATCGGACATATTTCTTGACCATTGAGCAGGAAATATTTGCTGTTTTGACGGACACTTTTCATAAACCTGGTTTCAAGTTGCATGTCTTAGTGCTACAGCATTTATTTTGCTTGGTATGTACCTTAATATCTTTCCCTATTTAGTTATAGGCAGGAGGAACCACAGTAATAGTGCACATTTTCAGGTGGAGACTGGTGCTTTAACAGAGCCGTTATGGGATACTGCAGCAGTGTCTTATCCATATCCAAATAATGGAATTTTTGTTCGTGAATACACTATTAAACTTTTGGGAACATCATTTCCCAATATGACTGCAACAGAGGTGAAAGTTATTTTCTTCATATGATTCTATACTATCACCATTATAACTTCATTTGCTGATATGGGGAGACTGTCAGGTTACTCAATTTGTCAATGGACTTTTTGAGTCGAGGAATGATCTCTCTTTATTTAAAAATCACATACGAGACTTTCTCGTGCAATCAAAAGAATTCTCAGCTCAGGTAAGATCCTAAATATGTTATACCTTGCATGTTCCCTGTTTGTCCGCTTTAACCCAAGGAAAACTACTTGTCGTGTCAAAGGGCATTTTGTCTTTTGAAGAGTTTATTGTTTCTTCTGCAAGTTTTAATTTTATGTGGTTCTGGTAACCCACAAGGTATTAGTGCCAATGTTTTCAACAATGCTAGTTCAAAGGAGGTGCTAATTTAGTGGTTTGTTATTTCAACAGGATAATAAAGATCTCTATGCGGAAGAGGCAGCTGCGCTGAGAGAAAGGGAGCGGCAAAGGATGTTGTCCATTCCAGGGCTAATTGCTCCTAATGAAATACAAGATGAGATGTTGGATTCATAGGATATGCTATTTTTGTTTAAGAGGCTAATTTCGTGACTCGGGAATGTGGTCATCGCAGTTAAAGTGCATACCAGCAGATTTATGGGGACAGAGAGCCTAATCGTTTGCTTGCTCTGTTCCCTGAGTGATGAAAACCTGATGTAATCAGAAGTGCTGCGTTGTGAAGGTTGGCCATTCGCAACTCTGCATTGGCATCTGTTGGGCAGTTGTAGAGTATTTAGATGTTGCTAATTTTAGGACAATATGGGAATCGTTGGTCCAACTTATATTGGTTGGTTCTTGTAATCAATTGAGCAGTTCAAATGACCCATTTTTTGAGTGTTTACTGATATCCTCAGATGTAACGCCATTATTATGTTGGCAGGTTGTGTAGAAATTTCCCCCCTCCTTTTTTTTAACTTTTAAACTGTTGTGTCCTATTGTTTGGCTAGGGTTTAGCTTTTTTTTTTCCTTAATACTTCGGTTTACCACATTCATAGATGTACCCTGATTGTGCTTCTTTCGTAGTATATATGGGGGTTTTCCTTTTGTCTGTTCATCATATTGGTGTTGTAGAAACTATTGAATGCCTGAAATAGTATCAAGTTCACTAATGAGGTAGCTATGTGAATCAAGTATACAATCCGTTGAATGCGTGTAGTGTCTATTCTACAAATGCCCACGGCGGCGGGTACTAATGCCTTTCTATGAAGAATATGTTGATTACAAAAATTTATAGTATGCCTTTTTTTCTTAAAATGCACGAATTACCATATCAAAAGTAACATGGAAGGATAATGGGCCAAATTCTAGATTCTGAATTTAAGTCAAGGAATTATTCTGTTTTAAATAACGTATTGAGTTTAATAATTTGTACAAGTAAATACGTACTTTTTATACTTGAATAACATTCATCCCGAGTTTAATAATTTGTGCAAGTAGATGCATACTTTATTATACTTAATATGACCATTTAAATATACATGTGATTGATAAATAATAAACGATAATAACTTGATTGAAAAATAAATACTAAAACTAATTCAGTTCTAAGTGCCTATTTGGTTCAGTTTTTAGAGAGTGAATAAATACTTTTTTTCTACCGCAAAAGCTGTTTTTAAGAAAACTGAGTATTTGGTTGTAAAATCCAAAAGTACTTATTTCATAGAAATGGCTTTTTTGGAAGCTAAAATATAGCTTTTTGAGAAGCTCAAATTTGAAGCTTAAAAAAAAACACTTTTTTATATAAATTTTTTATATCAATTAATGAGCTTATTTTTAGTCCCTTTTATCTTTATGTTTTACACATAATTTCCACAATACTCACAAACACGTCTTCACGTTTATTTTGAGATTTATATAATATTATTTTACTTTTTTTTATATGATTTAATATTTATTTTTATATTATTTTTACTTATATATAATCCATATAAAAGATTTGGTTAAATGTATTTTTATTTATGTTTTATATGGTTTAAAATTATATAATAATTAATATATTTTGCCTTGCATATTGTTTAATATATTTTAAATAATATTTATATGCATAAATAATTTTTATTACAAAATAAAATATAGTTAAA
>JAOTBA010000007.1:7664252-7681692 GCA_025629845.1 Erythroxylum squamatum | reverse complement strand
ATCATCATTATGCAAAACACATATTGCACACACATTATTAATTGCACAATCTTATGAATACTCAATCACATACATATGTATATGTGCTATGTATAATGCATGCTCAATGATAATCCTGAGTATATTATCTAAATTCACATGTTATGCTCATTCTCATTTCTATATATCCACAAATTTTCTTTTTCTCACATTCTGACAAATCATCATTCTTCTCACTATTTCTATCAACTCAAACTCTTAACAAATGCTCACGCGTGTGACTCATGTAAATGTGACTCAGACTAGGGATCAGTTGCTACTGCCTGCTATGACATGTCTAAAATGCATGTATCTTGACACATATTTCGAAAAACGCCCATGTAAGATACTAAATCTGGGCTCTGATACTAAATTGTAGCACCCCACTCTCATAATGCATATTCCCGAATACACCGATGGTATTCGAGAACATACTCTACGAGGGTAGCATGCTAAAACAATCAAACAATCGAACTTATTGCAAAATTTTTCAAAAATATCACATGCATATGCAGAAAATCAAAAAACAAATTTGTAATGAGTTTTGATTGTTTGACTGTTCTAGCATGCCACCCTTATAGGTACATCACTCTGGATGTTGGGTACATGTCTTGCAAGAGTGAGGTGCAACACAACAAGTATATAGAGTCAATCATAAATAGTTAAATAAAATTGGAGATATCCAAAGTATTGACCCGCATAGAGAATTAGTACTAAATCTTATTAATATTAGTTAAACAAGAAAACTAAATAAAATAAAGTATTGATTGATGAGGATTAAAACTAATAAACTAACTAAAAAAAGAAATAAATTAAGGAAAAGAAATAAAAAACAAAGATTTTGAGGTTCACTTATATGGAAATCTAATTATTATACAAGATTGATTATTTAGGTTAAAATAACAATTACTCTCATGTATGTATAACGCTCATTGAGCCACAAATATATATCTAACTAGGAAACTATCATCCATCAATGCATAATTTAACCTAATTAAATTTAGTAAGCATAGTTAATCTCTATAATTATCACTAAAGTCTATGATAATGTTGTTCTCTAGCACTAGAGTGTTTATTCTTCTAGTGCACATGTTATACTTCACCTATCATTCCATCATACAATCCATATGATTGATCAATGGTTGCCAATTACAAATCCAAGAATTAACATTAAAGAGAATAAATTCAACTAATGAATAATCAAATCATGTATAAGTAATTGAATCAATTCTTACAAGCTACATCCCTAACCCTCACTAAGGTTTTTAGCTACTAAACACAATAAAAAACATAATATAAGTAAGTAAATCTCATTGTAAAATAATAGAGTAGAAGAAAGAAGTTAAGAGAAGTTGTTACTATTTTCTTCAATCCTTGATCCAAATCTTCCTCCTTGATGAAGCAAGAATAAAAAGTATGAAAAGTCTAACTAAACCCTAAGAGAAATCCATTGAAATCAAGAGAATTCAGAGAATCTCTCCAAAGTCTAAAAGAATATATTTGAAAAAAGAAACAATAGTTGGAATGAGAATGGTTGGTTTCCAATAGGTGTGAATTAAGTATTTGTGATTTTAAAAACATTTTGTCACTTATTGACAATTTAAATTTTTAAGCAAATGATATAATAATTGATAGGTAAGGTTGTTAAATTAATGATAATGAATTTAGCAGTAACAAAGAATTCTAAGTCTTCAAATTAGTAGCATTGCAATCTCGAGTGTTTAGTTAATATAATGAAAGAATATATTTGCTTTTATACAATTATGCTTTAAATGAAAGAATAATGTTACATTAATTTATCTTAATGGAGAAAATGAAATAATTACACGATCATAATAAGTAAAAGGAGTGTAACGAGAAAGATTGTAAATTGATTTTATATTGATTCAACAAACAAGTCTTGCCTAAGTTTGTTCCATAAATCTCATTTGAGATTCATTATTCTCTTCTTTAAGCAAATAGTTATGATTTTTGATGATCAAGTTGCTTTCAATATAGTTCGTTAATTTTGAGAATGGATACTTGATTTGCATTATGATACCTCATATATTATTTGTACATATATTGAGTTAAATGTGAATTCCTTTTGAGCACTTTCATTACCCCACATATAAAACAAAAGAAGAAAAGAAAGAAAAAATTGTAGTAAGTGAATAAATGAGCATAAATAATTTCACTCAATTAGCTTTATGCTAATAAAAAGGTCAAAGTCAAAGAGTGGTGCTAGTAGCCATTTAAGATGGTGACCTAGTTGAGTAACTAGGGGCAATGTGTTTACCTTAGTGTCAAAAGGCCGGGTGATTTTTTCAAAGATGTTTCTATATGCTCCTATGTTGTTTAAATTTAGTGTTTTGCTTTTAGTAAGGGGCAGGAAAAAATGTTTAAAGATTTTAGATTTCTTTAATGTATGTTAAGTTTATGTATTAGGTGGAATGGTGTGAATTTAGTTGAAGTTTAAAGAATTATCTTATTAAGTTGACAGTAATGAAATTGATTTGCTTGAGGAAAGGTAAGTGCTTAAGTGTGGGGGAGTTGATAAGTGATGATTTAGTCATATTTTTAATCCCATCTTTAGTGCATTTACCTTGTTTCTTAGAGATTTCTTATTGTTTTTTGTACTTAATTGTTTATATTGCGTTTTTGTGTTGTAATTCACTTATTTGAAGCAAAAGGAACGAACTGGGATAAGTTTGGGGTGATTTGGAGCTGTTTTGACCAAGCTATGAAAAAGCTAAAAATGCACATAGTCTCTAGACATGCCTGTGTCATAAGGACATGCCCATGTCCATACTAAAATGCCATGTTGACATATTTCATGCAAACTAAGATGGCCACACAGTTTTAGAGAGTTATGCTCATGTTACACGGACACCACTATGTCCCTTGCCCATGTGCATATATTTGAGCCCATGTTTGTTATAGATTCAAGAGTTTCGTGATTTCTAACCAATATGGCTAACACACATGCCTGTGTTAGTAATCTTGTACTACCCAAAACCTTAATTTTCAAATTATAAAAGGATAAAGTAAAAGAAAAGTAAAGAGAAGGCATGGGAAGCACAAATTGATGACCCTAAGATAATAAAAAGAACAAAGAACAAGCAAGGAAACACATTTGAACTAGATTTTCATTGATCTAAAATGAATTTTTATAAAGATTAAAAGGAATTTCATCATATTTCTTTTAGTTTTCTGGTTTTTCTTTAGTTTTGATTTATGTCTTATAAAATTAGCAGTTAAACCTTTATTGGTACTTGGATTAGATGTACCCAGGGATAGATCTTGTAGTGATTTTATTTTATTTTAATTCATTCTTTAGTTTCATTGAGATTCAATTAGAGATCGCAATTGGGCCCAGGCATGGCACTGCCTGAGGTCAATAAGCCAAGCTTTGGGTCTAATTTTTTTCCTGAAAAATCAAATCTCAGGCAAAACTTGGGTTGCCTAAGCCTTGCCTAACTTGAGGCCTGATAACTATTGTAAAAAAACAATGCAATTTTCATTTTTATTAAATTAAATAAAAAACAAATCGAGTTGCACCAAGCCGGGCTCAAGCTTGGGCTCAGGTGGCCCATTCAATTGCCATCCCTAAGTTCAATTATATGTTCATAATTATCCTTTCATTAATATTGCTGGCATTTTGATTCACGTATGATTTCATGCAATTGAGATTGAGAAATCCTTTGTATGAATAGATCTAATATAATTGAAAGGAGTTGCTGCAAACCTAGAGTTAAGTTGATATAAATATTCTAGATTAGAGTCAAACTTAATAGTAAAATTAACAACTCGATTAATGCAATTATAGGGATTTTAATTAGAAAGAAAATTTGATTAATCAATACAAGGTTAGGTGTTAATAGTTTTGAGAAAGATATTAGCACAATTGATTAATTTTTATGCTCCAATGAATTATAGATTAAATTAATTAGTGAAATCCTGATATTATGAGAAGTCCTAGGGGATTCGAATTTTAGATACCACTATCTTCTTTGATTGTTTCTTTGTTTAATCTCTATTCTAATTAGTCAATTGTGTTAATTTATTTTAGTTTATTATTTTAATTTTAAATTTAGTTAATCATACGCACTATAATTTGTTAGAAATCATACGTAGTATAATTTGTTAGACTAGATAATAGAAAAATAGTAAGTATTAATAATTCTAGTCCTTGTAAGATTGACCTTTACCCATCAATGTTAGTTACAGTTATATTGTACGTTTATAGTTAAAACTAAAATACAATATCAATGATTATACCACGAAATTTTGTTTTTAATAACCAAAAACAAATTATAACACATGAAATTAAAACTTGTAAATAGAGTAAATAAAATAAAATATTAAATATATAAAAGGTCAAGTATATAACTTAATAATGTTAATGAAAAAAGAGATTAGATGAGGCTTATATTAATATTAATCTAATCAAATGAATTTGTTGATTCTTAGACATAAGTGGGCATATTTTTAACCTTTTCAATATGTAGGTAATTATATTAAATTTTAATAATGAAAATAAATATCTTTTGTATCTCATAAAATACATTTTAATCAGAATAGAAAAGGAAAAGTGAAGAAGAAAAAAAATTGCATGTAAGAGTATTAGTATGCATTTTATTTTATACTATAATTTTTACTTATTCTTAAAATTTTTGCTTCTTATTTGTTATATATTAATATTATAGTAGTTTAATATCGGTTAAAATTTTAAACCTTTAATTTTTTCTTTCACCTGTTGGATGTCTCATTCGAATTTGAAAACATTTATAAGAATAGTGGCTATTATTCTCGAAACACGAACCCGTTCTTTCTCGGTGGTGCAATTAATTACTTATTGGTATTGCTAAATTTCAATAGGAATGGCAAATTGGCCAGGTTTGAATGGGCCATGAGTCGGGTCGACTATTCCTTAAAAAACGATGTTTTTAACTTTTTCATAAAAATATATACATGACGGGCCAAGTTTGACCCGGCTCACCCGTAGCCCTGCCAGATCACGGGCTGACCTATCCCGGCCCACCGGGCCGCAGGCTACACGAGCTGGGGGTCAAGCCGCCCGGACCCATTAACATCCCTAAATTTCAAACCCTTTATGCTCTCTTCGTAGAATCCCAAACCTCGGCCCGCCCGATTAACATCTCTAAATTTCAAACCCTTTATGCTCTCTTCGTAGAAAATCCTAAACCCATACCCATCCACAAAAATTTAATTATTCACTACATCAAACAGATTTGGCACTGCCCAAACCTATTCACCCGAAGACAGTCAATCATCAATCTTCGAGAATTAAAGAAGAGCCATCAAATGGGTCAAACCTTTCGTAAGCTCTTCGATACATTCTTCGGTAACAGCGAGATGCGGGTACTGCTGTTTTATTTACTTGTTTATTTGTTTACTTTTGGTGCTGATTATTCAATGATTTCCGCGAATAAGAAAATTTCAGAGTTTAACTTTTGATTTATGAGTAAAGTTCTTGCAAGAATCTTGTTCTAGTGATGTTTAGCTCTATCCTTATGGGTGTATATGTATGCACGTCTTATGCAAGAAATTTGGAATCAGTGTATATTAAAATAACTGAAAATAAGGAAATGAAATCTAGAGATTGTTTAAAGAAATCTAATGATGGAAAAAATGACTACTCCTTGTTTTCCTACATGAATGTTTTCATGGTTTAAAGGTGATCTTAAGCTCTGAAATGATCTTCTAATGAGTTTGACTAGCTATAACCCAAGCACACACAGATTGTGTTTGTTTATGATGCTCATATTAAAATTTGAATATAATGTGTCTAATTGATTTTATAATTTGGCTTTTTATATGTGGAGGTTAAAATGTGACCTGAGAAGATATAGCATAAGCAGCTCAGAGCTTATTTCCCTTTATTATACTTTTTTGCCTTTACACTCAGGTTGTTATGCTGGGGCTGGATGCAGCTGGTAAGACAACCATACTCTACAAACTACATATTGGAGAAGTTTTATCGACTGTCCCAACTATTGGTATGTGACTAATAACTCTGTTTTTGCTATTAATTATTTTTTGTTTGAATCTGTAAGAAACTGATGAGCTATGCTGCTGTTAATTTGCATGCTATGAGTATAAGCCTGTACTATCAAGAAAATAAATCTGCCACTGTTAAGCCAACCAATTATCCTTAAACTGAAAATCATTTCAACAGAAGTTCGCTGTTGTAGATCAACCAAGCACATTGATGCAGCACACTGAAAATCATCTCAGCTTAAGGGGTTTCAAAAATTACATTCTGGAAACATTCAAGAAACTTCATTTCTGTGACCTCTTTCATACTATCAAGGAATTGATTAGAGGAATCACAACTACTGTTTTTTTAGTTTTTTGTTGAATTATCTGTACAACTACTGATTCTTTTCAGCTTAAATCTCATCCAATGCTGACCTTTGTATTGGACAAAGTATACAAGAAAACCAAGCTTTTATTTGTTTATCCCTTAGTGAGAGAATCACCTTTTCTATCTTTATTTTCAGAAACTTCACTCTCATTTGACAAATATTTTAGCTCCAGAACGCTAGACATTCCTTATTGAAGATGTATTGTGTTTTGTATCTGCACAGGTACTTGTTTGTGGGAACTAACGTCTAGGGAACTTTTCCCCAATAAACTAAATTATCTCATCAAATGTTGTTTTGGCGGAGAGGTTCCCCATAGATTTTGTGTCATAGAAAAGCATAAGTTTTAAACTTGACTTTGTAGCACCCATTTTGAATTTGTAACCCTTCCATACATTTCAGCCATAAAAGAAATCTTCCTCACATCTTCTTTGTCAACACATGATAATTCTTACCTAGCATAGCAACCATAGTATGCCTACGAAAGATGGTCCTTAAATCTACATATCCAGTTGCTCTAAAATATTAGATGGTCCAAGTTACTGTATATTTGGGATGAATTGCCAAGGATTAATAGATGCCCATTAGCTTGCCCATACTAAGATGTTCTTAAAATGAAATTCTATAGTAAATGTGATTCTCTGTAGACTTGGGGAGAAGATTTACTCCATTCTAGTGTTATCTTCCACTTTTTCAGAAATAGTAGAAACTTGTTTCATTTAGGAGCAGATAACTTTAACTCTTCCTCTTTCAATACACTAGCCTTTTTAAAGTTTAAGAAACTCTATTTTTATTGAGATGTCCATACTTTATACATTTATTGGTGCTTCTTTTCCCTTTATACTGGTCACGAATCTTCGATCCTATTCATTACTGTGTTCTGAACATATTTAATTTTCTGGTAGATACATGCAATTGCACACACTTCCACACACACAAACATTATCTTTCCCCCTCCAAAGATGTCATGCCTGGTTGTTGCATCAAAAGCAAGAAAGGAAGTGAGAACCTAACGGATGCTAATCAAATGAAACTCTACTGAAGTGATGGTTGTATCTACTCATGTTCTAAATTTCAAAACTCTGGCTTTGCATTTATTTTGGGGTTCAGAAGTTCTATTGATAATACTTAATCTATGTAACTTTTCCTGCTAGTAATGACTAAGTATGAAATGTGTTGAATTTTAATCATGGAAGCAAGTTGAGGGTTTTGCTACTTTCTAAAACAATAATTGCTTTATAATTATATCATCTAAATATCCTTGTCCTTTTGGGGTTGACAGTGGCTTATGGAGAGATTCAAATATGATTAAAGTATAGTAAGATAGAGAAGAAATAAAGCTGATAGAGTGAAACTGTTACATGTCAATGTGAAGTTGTAGGTATACTTGACTTCAAAAAGTAACCCTTGAAGGATTTCACTTTTGTTTTTCTACTGTGGTTTCTAGTTTTTGTTTTTTAAATAAAAATAAAAATCCATTTGATTATTAATTTTAAGGTAATTTTATTTTTTTACTGATAATAATTATATATTAGATAAAATTTAAAGATAAATAATTTCTAGAAAATAAATAAATTTTAATCTCTGATATACTATTTATTAATTAACTATCAATAAAAAATTATTACATTTTATTAAAATAAATAATTTAATAAATAATTTTTTATTTATAAATTAATATTTATTTGTTAATATCAATTTTTAATTATTAAAACAAATTTATTTGAAATTTATTGAAGATATTTTAATTTTAAATTATATTTATTAACTAATTATTAAATAAAAATTATTTTATATTTAAAATTAAAATTTATTAAATTAAATTAGTCATAATTTTATTAATTATTAATATTAAATAATTAAATAATATATATTTAGTTGATGGTAATCAAATTATGAAAAATAAAATAAAAAATAAAACTACTTTTGTTTTCCTGATGTGTTTTCTTTTTAATGTAATTATATTTTATTACTGATAATAATTATATATTAGATAAAATTTAAAGATAAATAATTTCTAGAAAATAAATAAATATATATACATTTTATAATCTTTGTGTTTTAATATTTATTGATAAATTATCAGTGAAAATGTTATATTTTATTAAAATAAATAATTTAATAATTAAGTTTTTATTTATAGATTGATATTTTTTTATTATAAATTTTTAATTATTAAAGTAAAATTTATTTGAAATTTATTGAAGATATTTTTAATTTAATATATATTTATTAACTAATTATTAAATTAAAATTATTTTATTTTTAAAATGAAAATTTAAATTAATTATAAAAATAATTTTATCAACTGTAAATATTAAATAATTAAATGATAAATATATAGTTGATGGTAATCAGATTATGAAAAAATAAAAATCACTTTTTATGATTTTCATAAGTTATGAAAACTGGAAGAAATTAAAAAAATAGAAATTAAAAAATCAAACAAACTTTTTTATTGAATTTGAAAATAATAACAGAAAAAAAAATCAAAAATCAAAGTAAAAGCAAGTGTTTAAATATGTCATGAAAGATATTATTATAATTAAATTGGTTAAATAATTCAAGTACCATTTGGGTAGAAAAGCTTTTGTTATGCAGCACAGCTGTGCTCAACTCTCAAGAATGGGCACCCTATGTGAAGTTTTGTTAGGTACCCTTTCTGTTAGGACCACCTGAAATATGACATTCCTCAATTTAAGAAAAAACATTTTTATTTGATGTCTTTCCTAAATATTTAATATAAAAAAAAGGCAAGAGTGGTTAAATTGATTTCCATATATCTCTGCATTTTTATATAGTTTTTCATAGACTTTTAAATGGGATGCTTTGGAAGCTTTACATGCAGGTTGGTAGTTCATAAGTAACAACTTCTTCTTTGCGATTAGATGTTCCTTATTTCTCCATCTTGAAAGCAAACTGAAAGTTAACATTGAGAATATTTTGTACATGTTACTACCTCAAAAAGTTAAAGAATATTTGAAAATTGCCGAAGTGGTTCATGAAGCTTTCTTAATTACGTCTTTTATAAATTTACAATTTTTTTATTTTGTGAAGGATGGAAGTTTTTGGTTTAGGTCATTGTTTTGTTTATTCACTTATTATTGTGTTTGAATTTAAAGATGAATATTGCAAATATGAAAGCTGTATCTAGATTTTCATCTGGAGTTATCTGCACATATTTATCTTTTTTTAATTTTTTCATCATCTGCATAGGGTTCAACGTAGAGAAAGTTCAATATAAGAATGTGATATTCACTGTTTGGGATGTTGGTGGACAAGAGAAATTGAGGCCACTTTGGCGGCATTATTTCAACAATACTGATGGATTGGTAATAATAATTTTCTGTGTACTGAATATCTGTTCCATTTCTATTCTTGTATGTAATGTACAACTGAATCCGTGAGACTTGGCAGTCTCTCTTTGTGAAACTGATCATACAATGATTTTGCAATTTCTATGAGATTTGTTGTGGTTGGTGTGACCTCAATATGCAGATTTATGTTGTTGATTCCTTGGATCGAGAAAGAATTGGAAAGGCAAAGGCAGAGTTCCAGGTAAATTCAGAATGGTATGCAAAATTTAATAGCTAATATCAAAATCAGTTTCTTAGTTGACATGTTATTTTTCTGCAGGCCATTATCAAAGATCCCTTTATGCTCAACAGTGTCATCTTGGTATTTGCCAACAAGCAGGACATGGTAATTTTAGCTAGAGGTTTTTATATGCTTTGCAACACATGAATGATTAAATGCTCAAGAGAAGGAGAATTTTTATCAGAAATGCTTTTAAGGAAATGTTGGATGTCATTTAGAATATAAAGCTGATGGCTGGTCTTATTTGCATTGTCTTAACCCTGCAATCTTTAGATAAAAGGAAAAGAAATGATGATTCTAGATTTTTTTATTTTAGGACATGATGGGGGGGAAAAAAAATCTAGTGCAATATTGCAAGTCTGTCAAATATGACAAAGAAGTGAGGATGTACCTACTAACAGTATGATATACAGTGACGGTTGGTTACTCTAGAGTTTGTGGTGCATTTATTTTTGCATTTGTTAGGTTTTCCATTAGAGGAGGCATGTCATTGATATTCGTGATTCCATCTATGGTGGTCAGTTTTATGGTCTACACTTTGCAATTAATAATCATTAGATTGCCCTTTGAGTACAGCACTTCTAAAGCAAGCTAGTTCTTATTATCTAGAGCAACTCTTCTTTCTGCCTTCTTACAGAAGTCTGAGTTGTTAACATCCTTTTTGTGTACCAGATTGCAAACCAAATGGATATAATGGATTCACCCAAAGTTATTCTTATCTGTAGCAAGTACAAAATTTGTCCACGTGCAGATCAAAGGAAAACTTTCCCATTCTAAATCAAGCCAAAGTAAATTGAGGAACCAACTTCTTGCATAAAAGTGGCTTAATGAAGATATATCTAGGTCAGATCAAAGGAAAACTGTTCCATTCTAAATCAAGCCAAAGTAAATTGAGGAACCAACTTCTTGCATAAAAGTGGCTTAATGAAGATATATTTAGGTCTCTATCTCTTGTGATTCTTGATCTTGACCTTTTTAGCTTGCTTAAGGCGTGATATCACTAAGCTATGAATTTCATCTTGTTTCCTGAATCCTTTTAACTAGGAGAATATTTTTTGCTACAACAGTGTGACATCTGATTTCTCATCCTACAGGCAACTTTAGAGCACAAGAAGTGATTTGGAAAACCATTTTATTGGATGACAAAGAATGAAATAGAACTAGGAAATAGAGCTCATATTCTCCTGCCAACCTTTGAATCTTGAAGTAGGAATTGCTTAATGAAACAGAATTACGAAATAGAGCATATTCGCCTTCCAACCTTTGAATCTTGAAGTAGGATTTTCCTTTTAACAATTGCTTAATTTCGTTTTATGCTTGTGGAGCATTTAAGGTTGTAAACTTTCTTTCGTATGGAAATATGCCACAAGGTCTAAACATGCATCTCAGTTGGGCTGGAATTGCGTTAAATGTCATGGCATGATATCCTGTGGCGGTGAAGTTTAAAGTTCTCCTGGTGTAGATGACAATTTTTTTTTGATAAAAATATATCACCCAATTGTTTCTGGTTTCCTTGTCCAGAGAGGAGCAATGACACCTATGGAGGTCTGTGAAGGACTAGGTCTATTTGAACTGAAAAACAGGAAATGGCACATACAAGGAACTTGTGCACTCACTGGAGATGGCCTTTATGAGGGATTGGATTGGTTAGCTGCAACTTTGAAAGAGATGAAAGCTGCTGGATACTCCTCAGTGGGTACATCATCATTCTGAAGTTCCAAGGAACCCTTGTCCTGTCTATTCATGGACATCAATAATGTTGACTGTTATATCATCTTCTGATTTTCCTGAAGGCTTGAGGTTTCTCTGACAAGTGTGGAGAGTTGGCCATGCCTTCCATTCAGAATACCTTTTTGGGTAGTTGGAAAATTATGGAATTTGGGGGGCGCTTATACCTTTGATCTTACGTGGATAATCGATTGTATATTCTGATGCGAACATCCTTAAATTTTATGACATACTGGGTGCCCATGGTACATTTTATGTATGATTAATTTGTATACATGGTAATATATTGAGCATATTTGATCCCAAACTTTTCATATGTTCGTATTTGCATGTTTTGTACGAGCAGCAGGGTTATAATGCTATTAAAGTTGCTTTAAAGTGGAAAGTGCAGAAGCCTTTGAAAAGGTGTTTTACTGATGTGGGTAATATATTGGGGATCAGTTTCATGTTTGGATTCTATAACGCAATGAAAGAGTTGCTTCTTGTTTAGGCCCATAATCCTCCGATGCCTTGCCCCGACGGGATTGGAAGTTCGGAATTGACTGGTTTTTTCAGAGTTACTTGTAACTGAGACATGATTAAGCATGATTGACCGTTGGAAATAATGAAAGCTGGTGAAACCTAATTGAATACAGCCATAAAATGACCATCTCATACCGTAGAAACATCTCGTCATGTACTTACTGTTACTGGGGTTATTTTGAGCTTATTGCAGTTGTAACGAAGTTCTCAATTTATACTCTCAATGTCAATCTATCGAACACTTGATAAACGCCTTTCTATCAAACAGTGTCTGCCCATTTCGTACTTGATAAAATTTGGGGACGGGAACGTAAATGAAATAACAGATAATTGAAAAAGATAAAAGACAGATAGCAGTTTATAGAAGTTTTAAGCAGGCTCAATTTCGAACCGCTGGGAGTTGCACCATATTCCTGTAGAGATTTGGACAAACAAGTTTGTTATGCTAGTTTCAAACAAGGTGATTATTGGAAGGGACTATTGAAACCAACGTAATTGTTAGGGATGTAAAGTTTCCAACGGAGGTCCTGTCTTATCTCATTTGTTCTTCGCAGATGGTAGCCTTATTTTCTTCCAGGCTAATGCACAGGAAGCTAGTGAAGTTCAAAGATGTCTACAGACTTATGAGAGAGCGTCGGGACAACTTATTAATTTTGCGAAATTTTCCATAATGTTTAGTGCAAATACCCCAAATTTGATGAGGGAGTCCATTTGCGCCATCCTTGCTGTTTCGAAAAAAGAGTCTTTGGGTAACTACTTTGAGCTACCTTCTCACATAGGGAGGAATAAGAACGAGCTATTTGGTTTTATAAAAGACAGTGTGTGGAAATTCAAAGGTGGGTAAAGCTGTGTTGTTGAAAATTGTGTTACAAGCGATACCAACTTATGTGATGAGTTTGTTTCTTCTACCTAAAACTTTATGTGCTGAATTGGAATGTATCATGACTCGGTTTTGGTGGGAAAAGGTGTTAATCATGAGAAAGGAATTCCTTGGATGTCTTGGTAGAGATTGACAAAGAATAAGATTTTCGATAGCCTTGGTTTAAAAAAGATCCATGAGTTCAATCTTGCGCTTTTGGGAAAGTAGGGTTGGAAGTTGATGACACAACCTGATTCGCTAGTATCTCGTGTTCTTCAAGCTCGTTATTTTGCGAGTTCATCCTTCTTATCAACAGATTTAGGAAGCAATCCGAGTTATTTATGGCGAAGTATTTGGGAAACTCGTTCTTTGTTACAACGGGGTATGCATTGGAAGGTTGGAGATGGTTCTCAATTCTAATATGGGACTCACCATGGCTCAATGATATGGAGAGTTCTTTTATTGTTTCTTCAAGGCCTCCTGATTCAAATGTTTTCTTGGTTGCGGATTTGTTGGAAGATGCTTCATGGAATCTTGATTTAATTCGCTAACTTTTCTCTAGCCATGATTGTGAACAGATTTTGGCAATACTATTGGGTAGACGACTAGTGAGAGATGATTGGTGTTGGAAATTTGAGAATTAAGGTCGTTACACAGTAAAAAGCGCTTATAAACTCTTATGTCCCCTTACGAATACAACTTTGCCAAGTTATCAGCAGGTATAGAGGCAGATATGGAGTTGTGTGGTTCCGCCAAAGGTGATCAGTTGTGTTAGGCGTGTTCTAAATGGTGTATTACCGTGCTTATCGGTGTTACGAAGTCGAAGAGTTGATGTTAATGTGTGTTGCCTGATTTGTAATCAGGAAGATGAGACATTACAGCATGTGTTCCTCGACTGCCCACTCACGAAGCAGGTCTGGTTGAGAGTTCTCCAAAACTGGCAGCATCCAGGAACAATTTCTTTGCTCGACTGGTTTGCGTCATTCTTTCTACCTGTAACGAAGGACTGGTAGTATACAATTTTGATGATAATTTGGGCAATCTGGTAGAGTAGAAATGGATTTGTGTGGAATAATAAGTGGAGACCAACCAATGCCATTGTTTGTTTCACGTAGAGAACCTTGGAGGAGTGGCGGCTTGCTCATGCTTGTAGTACTGTTCTGGCAACACCAGCTACAAGAACTGTAAGTTGGCAACCTCCGGATGTGGGTTGGCTAAAAGTTAAAGTTGATGCCGCCACCGGAAGCAACTCCAATTTCATGGTTGCTGCAGCTATTGTACGTGATTCTAATTCGAGTTTTATAGCTGCAAAATTGTGGAGGTTTCTAGGCAGATTGAGTGCTAAAAGTGCAGAGGAAATAGCTATCAGAGAAGTCCTTAGTTGGATCAAGCTTCAGAATTGGGATAGAATTATTATTGAATTGGATGCGAAGATCGTGGTTCAAGCAATTAATGATGGCTCTTATGAAGACTCTTCTTCTTTTGGTTTGTTAGTTTGTGATTGTAAATCTCTATTGAATGAGATTAGAATAGCTAAATGTATTTTTGGCTTCAAGTCAGGCAATTCTGCTACCCATGTTTTAGCTACGGGTGGATTATTCACTTCTGGCCTTGGAGAGTGGTTCAAAATACCCCCTCCTTCTATTGTTGAAGTTCTTGCTTTGGAATAATGAAATTCCTACTATTTACCCTAAAAAAACATAATTGTTAACCTTTAACATGGCTGTTCTTTTATAAACTCAAGACAAAGTAAAAAGAAAGGTTATAATGAATTGATAATGTTTAAATATGTAAACTTTAAAAACATATTTTTATTACCAAAATTTTATCTCCATACATATACGACTTGAGTCAGTTCGTAAGTTCATATTCCATACATATACGACTTGAGTCAGTTCGTAAGTTCATATACTCTAGAAAATATTAAGGTCAAATGATCATAATAGCAACTAATAACACCTTGTAACAGTAACAAAATCACTAAAAACATCAACACCAAGCAGCTACATAACCACAATAACAAGCACATAAATAATCATGAAAAATAATTTCTTTGCGCATTTCTAGATACAAAATCATAAATAATAGTATCAAGATCAATGTTTTCCAATATGTCTGTCTCGATACATAAAATAGCCAAGTCATTCAACCTTTCTTGTTATATTAATGAACTCAAGTAGGCTTTTTATAATTTTAACTTTGAAAAACTTCTCTTAACTGATGCTATAGTCCTAGGTATAGACAACAAGATTCGATAAGCAATTGAAACATTTGGATATAATTTGCAGCTTTAACAAATTCAAGAATTTCAATTACTAACAATGACTCATTTTACAAAGTCATTAGCAACACTTTTATTTCAGAAAAAAGATCTTCTAAATCTATATTCAACATATTATCATAAGAAAAAGCAGTCATAAAATTAGTATAATATTGTTTCAACCAAAGAATAATCCAAAAATACTTTCAACTATTGTTAGTTGCTTAAATCTATTCTTCAACGAAGTGATTGCCATATTCATAACAACTAGAAAGTAACTGAAGATGATCAATGATAGCGTATGTCGAGTGCACCGCAAAATTTACCTAACTCTAAACACTAAAAACTTGCAAAAGTGGTGAATTGGGATCGTATCCACAAGAAATGTTTGGTTAATTCTCGTAATGAAAATAATTGATGCAAATGAAATAAAATAGGATTTTGGGGTTTTACGTAATTGAGAAAAATAAATTAAAATTAAACTAATGACAACAAATTATAGAAAAAATAGTCAAAAGTGATAAAAATGTCGAATGTGTGTAAAGTTCAGTTCTAGGATTAATCTTGGTTTAGATATGATCAAACATATCTCATCATTCTAATGTTTTTATACCTCTCGTCGAATCATTGATCACAGACTAATAATACGCTATGCTAATCCCGGTTTTCCCTTAGACTGTGTTTAATTAAGAGATGTTTGTTAATTAAACCTAACTATTGAGTAACCTATGATACACTTTTTAGATTCAATTGGGCAACCACATTACAAAATGAAAAATAGACCAATCTAAGCAACAACCACACAAGCTCGGGTCATTTAACCTAGGCCACATTATCCTTACTGATTAAAAATCATTAGTTGCCACATACAAATCCAAATACAACAATTACCAATTGTATTAACGATTCTAGCAATGGGTTCATAATATAAACAATCTAACGATAACGAGAATATGATTATCCATACATGAATACCCAAATCGATTAAACAAAAGATAACATAAACAATTCTGAGAGAGATATCCAACATTAAACAAAGACAAGATAAGCTTAATTAGGCATCTTGAGTGTTGGACCCCAAACTTTTTTTGGAAGTTAGAACTATTGTATGTGAAATGTTGGAAGTTAAAAGTTGGAAAATGTAGTTGGAACATATTACATTGAGCATGCTTTGGTGTTTTAGCCATAACTTTTTCTCTAGTTATCCAAATGAGATGATTCTTAATTTGGATCTTGTTAATTCAGACTCTAAAAGTTTCAATTTTTGGATGAAAATTGAGCACGAAATATTGTTTTAGTGTAACGATAGTTAGGAAATGTTTGGGTTATAATTTTCAAATTACCAAACCAAATTGAATGATTTTGGTGTCATTAGAAAATTAAGACAATGAGGAACATTTTTCTAGAAGGAAGTGTTAGCAAATTCCTTCAATTGTTCCATGATAATTAGTTAAGAAGTTAGAAGTATAAGATGTTATTTGTAAAGACAAAAGGAGGGCATAATGGGAAAGACAAGGTTAATGAAGGGTAAAATGGGAAAAAGACTAAATAAATAGGCAAAAATTAGAAGAGAAGAGGGAGGTGTCGTGAATGGCCAAAAGGAGAAGAGAGAGAACGTGAGGGAGAAGAGAAGAGGAAGAAGAAAAATCGAAAAAGGCTAGGAAAAAGGAGGAAAATTCGTGGGGAAGAGGAAGAATCAAGGCTTTCAAGGTAAGTTCTTCATCTTTCCATCTTGATTGTTGAAGAAAAGGGTTGTTGGGTGAGAATGAAGAAATTCTAGAGAGAGAAAGGGGTTTGTGTTGTAAATGGTTGGAGGAAGAAGAAGATGGTGAAATCCATAGGGTTTTTGGGTTTCTAAGCTAAGTTTGGAGTTTTCTAACCTATAGGAACCATGGATAGGTTAGATTGGAATTTGATTAGGGTTTATTGCATTTTATTGAGATTAAGGGAATTTCCAATGGAATTGGAATTTATGGAAATTTGGTTGGTTGTTTTAGGAAATCAAGAGGCTATTCAAGAGCAAAAGGAAGGGAACCATTGCATTTGGATTTTCAAGAGTTATAAGGTGGGTAATTTATTTATAGTTAT
>JAOTBA010000007.1:7610920-7627253 GCA_025629845.1 Erythroxylum squamatum | reverse complement strand
TTGCTTCCGCTGCAAAATGATTTCTTAAAAAGTTTTGAAATCTACCGTTTCTCCAAATAAGGCATGTTTTCTTTTTCTGATCCAACACATCGATGTCGGGTTCGGGTCTTGTGGGAGTGGGGTGTTACAATAAATCGTGTTAAGAAAACCTTAATAAAACATAGTTTTAGACATGGTTGTGTAATGTCTGTAGTTTTATATGAAAAACTATCATACTACAACTATACATATCATAACTCGTAGTATAAAACGGATCGTTCCCATGAGGATTGATTAGTCACTTAACAACTTAAATGCACTTTATCTAAGGTAATAAAGATTGAATGAATTGAATTAAAATAAATAAAATAAAATTGAAATAAACTAATAAAATTAAACAATTGAATAATTGAAGCTAGCAATAAGAATGAAGTTAATCAATAATGGAAACTTAAGGGTTATTCAATCTTTGTTTTGTCTTCCTTTTATCTTGTTAATTCAATCATGATTGATCCTAGATACCCTAAGGTTTTTGATTACCATCTCTCGAGATCTAATCAAATAATCGCAATTGAAATAGATAACAATAGAATTGCGACCTCTCAATTCACAAAATTACTCTTAACTACTCAATTGGAATTGAAGCAATCATAAGGATAATTAACTCACAATTAAGATCTCTCTTCAATTGTTTATTAATTTGTTATTTATAGATATATTAAGTTGCCAACTTTTGTTGCACACCTTAACATAAATAACTTGATTCAATCTCTCAATTTATTGTCAAGTATAAGTATAACAAATATCACAAAGCATTATCGTGTCTTGAATTCAACAAGAATAAAGTTTAACAAAACAGTTCAAGATAATCCCTAATATGGATTTAGAAATCCATAATCATGTTCAACATTCTACTAATCCGAATAATATCTAAGACAATGAAATATAAGAAGAGAAAAGAAAAAAATAATTTTATTTCATGATTTGGAAATTCTAGAGTTCATCTTGATGTCTCCACTTTGATTCTAATGTGCAGCCTCCTTTTTGGTGTCTTTCTTTGCTTTAAATACTTCTTGAGGCTTCTAGAGTTCTTTCTAGGATTTCTCCACTTAATTTGGTTCCAAAAATAGCCTCAAAACTTCAAAAATACAAAAATTTTGCATGCTAGAAAACATTGTGCATGCACAATTGTGCATCTTATCCATGCTCTCTATCATGATCATGACGGAGGCTCATCCCATACACCAGCTACTCATGCATGATCATGATTGTGACAGAGGCTCATCCCATGCACTAGCTGCTCATGCACGTTCGTGCATCTTCTTATTCTTCAAATTCTTCATCTTTTCTTCAATTTTCCTACTTTAACTTACTAACAAAACATATTAAACAACCATTGAAACATAAAATTAAGATCAAATCCTTACTCTTAAATAATCAGAAAATTTAATAGACATAAAAGCATTATCAAAAATACAATTCTAAGTCTTAAACACATGATTATCATTTAATAAAACACTTAAAAACACACTTAAATTTCTAGAAAATATACTAAGTTTTATACCTATCAACATCCCCACATTTAAATCTTTGCTTATCCCTAAGCAAAACTAAAACCATAAACAAATAAAACACAAAAACACATAAGCATACAATCATGCAACAATGCAATAATGGGGGCAGTTCTAGGACAAAGAGTGAGAAAAGCTTTGCATGCCATTTACTATGCTTCCAACACTCTAAACCCAGCTCAATTGAATTATTCGACTACCGAAAAAGAATTTTTATCTGTGATTTTTGCTTTAGAAAAATTTTGATCATATTTTCTTAGTGCTAAAGTAAGTTTTTATTCTAACCATACAGCTTTATGATACTTGCTCTTAAAGAAGGAAGCAAAACCAAGGCTAATCAGATAGATTCTCCTCCTTTAAGAATTTGACTTGGAGATTAGAGATAAGAAGAGGCAGAAAACGTGGTGGCTAACCATCTTAGCCATTTGATAAAGGAAGAAGATGACATCCCTCTGCGAGAGACATTTCCAAATGAACAAGTAAAGAAGATGACATCCCTCTGCGAGAGACATTTCCAAATGAACAAGTATTTTCTGCCGATGTGACACAACTATGGTCTACAGACATTGTAAATTTCTTAGTCACTAACAAATTACCTGTTGGCTTGTTAACAGCTCAGAGGGATAAGCTGTAGAATGAAGTGAAGTATTACATTTGGGATAACCCATATCTTTGGAGGCATTGTGTAGATCAAGTCATCAGGAGGTGTGTACCTGAAAATGAAACACCCTTAATCTTAGCCTTCTCCCATTCGTTTTCTTATAGAGGACATTTTGAAGTAAAGAGGACAACTCATAAAGTTCTAGAGATTCATTTCTACTAGCTGTCATTGTTCAAAGATGCATATACCTTTTGCTAATCGTGTGATAGATGCCAGCAATCAGGTAACCTACCCTGTAAGGATCAATTGCCATAAACCCTTATGCTTTTTTGTGAAAATTTTGATATTTGGGGTATCGACTTTATGGGACCTTTCCCTTCGTCTTTTGGCTTTACGTATATATTACTTGCAGTCAATTATGTTTCTAAATGGGTAGAATCCAAAGCTACCAGAACTAATGACGCAAAGGTTGTTGCAGATTTTGTTAAGATTAATATTCTTTCTAGGTTCGGGGTATCAAAATCAATGGTTAACGACATAGGAACCCACTTTTGTAATAGGGTGATGGAGATAATGTTTAAAAAATATTACATCATGCACAAGGTTTCCACTGCTTACCACCTCCAAACCAATGAGTAAGCTAAAGTCTCGAATCGAGAAATCAAGTTGATCTTAGAAAAAACCATGCAACCTAGAAAGGATTGGAGCGTAAGATTAAACGATGCACTATGGACCTACATAATGGATTACAAAACATCGATTGAGATCTCTTCGTATAGACTGGTGTTTGGGAAGCCATATCATAGTTGTTGGAATTACAACACAAGGCATATTAGGCTATAAAAATATGCAACATGAATTTGGATCATACGAGTGTGCATAGAAAGTTGTAGCTGTACGAGTTGGAGGAGATGAGGAATGACTCTTACCACAATGCAATGATATATAAGGAGAAGACAAAGGCTTTTCATGATAAGATGATTTCAATGAAAAGCTTCGTTATAGGTTAGAAGGTGCTTTTATATCACTCCAAGCTCAAATTATTCCCAGGTAAGTTACATTCCTGTTGGGTTGGTCCATTTGTTGTTACCCATGTCTTTCTTTTTGGTGCATTAGAGATACAAAGTCTAAAAACTAACAAGACATTTAAAGTGAATGGTCATCGCTAGTCTCTAAGGGTGATGAATGTTGATTGATTATGAGCAGAAGCTTTTAATGTTGAGTTAGTGCTATAGGTTTTGAAAGTCATTCATCTTCATTTGTGATTATCTATTCTTAGGAAATATGGAAAATGAGTAAGAGTTTTGGTTTGTGATTTTGATTTTGACGATTTGCTTGAGGACGACCAAAAACTAAGTGTGGGGAACTTGATACGTGCTTAAATGTTGATTCATTTGATTTACTACGCTTAGTGATTAATGCCTTAGAAATGCTTAGGAAACTCAATTCAGCTCATATTTGATTTTAGGTACATTTCGGAAGTGAAGGATCTAAAGTGACCCGAAAGCATATTCATTGAAGCCATCTTCTCAATGTTCACACTCTATTGATTCATGGAGCAAGAAGAAGAAGATGATTGAAAGAAGAGACAAGATAGAACGTGAAGCAAAGAACAAGGGAATAAGAATCTCACGGCCACACATTGGTGTGCATAGGCGTGAGAAGTCACGGCAGTGAGAGGTCTCTCACAGCCATGAGAGGGTTTGTCATAACCATGACAAGTGGCAATCTCATGCCCATGCAATACCTCTCACGGCGTGAGAGGTCTCTCACAGCCATAATAGGGTTTGTCACAACCGTGCCAAGTGTGTCACAGGTGTCACACTCATAACACGCACACTCACAGGTGTGACAAAGTATGTCACACTTATGAGTCCATTCTCACAAGTGTGAGAAGGGACAACTGTCCCATTTAACCCTAGTTTTTAACTATAAAGGGTAATGTTTTGCTGGCACAAAGAAGAGATTTGGGACAGAAATAAAAACATCTTCATTCTTCGTCATTTGCTCTCGGTTTTCAACATCAATAGAGGATTCATGGTTGATTCTTGAAGGTTGACGGAGAAGATGGAGGGCTAACCTTCCCAATACTAGTTCGGAGGTGGAATCAAAATCAAAGAGCACATTAAGCATAATATCATTGTGTACTGTTTTCTTTCCCTATTTTCAGACTGTTTACATTATCTTGAGATTAATGATTGGGAATTGTATAAGAAAGCTTTTGATGCTCTATCGAATCGTTTTTCATGAAAACCCATTGCTAGAACTTGAATGCGATACGTAATAGTCGTGTTAAAGGTTGTATGTGGCAACTACCGGTGTTGAATAGGGACAGGGACGGAGCCATGTTATAGGGGAGGGGGGCCATGGCCCCCCCTTTCAAATATTTTTTTTTTAAAATTACTTATATAATTAAAATTTTTAAAATTACAAATATAAGTGGCCCCCCTTTTAAAAAAAATCTCTACCTTTAAAAATTTCGGCCCCCCCTTAGAGTTGAGTCTGGCTCCGTCCCTGCTAGGATAGTCATCCATCTTCATATGCCAGCAAACTACAACCAGCAGAAGGGTTGCTAGCAATATTCTTCTAACCGTAGTTTTTGGGTAAAAGTTTCTTTTCCAACATTTGTCAGCACAGCTTTGCAAGCCATGAATCTGGACCACATTTTTGCATGCTTCTATTAGCAAATAATGCCAAGATAGTATCAATTTGTATCATGCCACTTCTTACTTCTCTGGTGAACTTAAATCTGTTTTTTTATTCAGGAACTTGAAGAACTGTGTATATAACATTCTTGATGATGTTAATGAAACAAAATTTCCTGGTTTTAAGAAGGTCACTACCTCTTCCAAATCATCACAATAGATTTGTTAGTTTTCTCTCTAGCATTGTTCTATTTGTGTATCGTTTTTATCCTTTGTGTAGGCTATCTGGCTGGAATGCATTCAAGAATCAAATGAGATAATTTTTGTACCCAGCGGATGGTATCATCAAGTTCATAATCTGGTACCTGTCTTTATACACGCTTTATGGTTGCATACATCATTCCTTACTATCTCCTGACAAAGAGATTTTCAGTGCTTTAAAAGCATTTTAAAATTTGTTATTTAAAACCCAAAAAAGTGTTTTAAATTTGCCAGGTTCTTGATTCATCAATTTGCATCATTTTATCTTTCGCTTATTGTAGATAATATGAGGATTACAGGCATGAAAATGCAATCCCCGTACTTAAAATGATGAAAATCAGCAATTCACCAAGGTCATCGTTTTGTTGGTGCAATTTTCTTTTCCTTTTGTGGTTAACATGCATTATTGGTATGTATACCAGGAAGACACTGTGTCAATAAATCACAATTGGTTCAATGCATATAACATCTCTTGGGTGGTAAGTCTGTAAAACCAAGTGATTTATGTGGAAAAGGCTTATATTTCAATAAGATCACAGAAGCCAAACATATCTCACCAATTTGCTCATTACCTCAGTGGAATTTACTTCTTAGAGACTATGAAGAGGCTAAGGAGTATATAGAAGACATCCGGGATATCTCTGATGATTTTGAAGGTCTCTGCCAACGCAATCTTGCAGCCAACACAGGTAAGCAACTGATAAATCCTCTCTTGATGGAGCACAGAGTTTGCCTGAACCAGCTATGTTTGCTGAAGATGATCCTGTCTTGCTAAGAAGCATGGTTTCATTGACTATATCGCTAGATTAAAGTCATTGAGCTACATGTCTGCTACAGACATGGTGTAGAATTCTTCATTTAGATAAACATGGGCTCATGTTAACACAGGTCAGATGTAGCCTATTAGCTAAGGACATGATGAATGTTTTTGGTGCATTTTATTCACGTATATTATTAAGCAAAATTAGTTGCTCTTTACCTGTTATTGCTGGTGCCAATGTAACTTCTATAATCAACTTATCTCAAATAAGAGTTATTGTCCATGAATCGCAAGTTCAAGGACTCAACTGAATGAAACCGGAATTCACTATCTTGCTCTTGCCATTCCTGATTTGAAATACCAAGTACTTACTAATCACAATAGTCCAACCGACGAGGTGAGCAGTCAATTTTGCTTATGCAATCAGCTTCTAACTAGACATTGCACCAACTATCCCCTGGATCTTTTGTTGAGCTGACTGGACATATTTATGAACAAAGTCAATGATGCATATGGTTTTATTAGCTGCTTGTATATAACTTATGCATGTGCTTCCAAGGCTAATTGTTGCCTTCGAAGGATACCAGATTGACCTTTCTTAAATCACTTATACGGTTTGTTGTTTCCAACAGGCATGAATTTTATTGATTTCTTTGTCTTTCTGTCGCGGCTCTTCTTGGCCAACATAGGGCAACTCTACTATCCAAATGATGAAAATGGAAGCTCAAGCAGGATTTCATCCTCCTTTAGTCAACATTTAACTCTGAATTTAACATCTGTACAGATGATTTCATCAAAAATGAAATCCATGAATCTTGCCGGAAATGATGACTTCTTTGTGGACTGGCAGGAAATTTTAGATGATCCTGAGTTTTCCAAGCTTTGCCTTGATGTTGGTAGAACATATCAGATGATACGCAAGCAGCAAACCGAGACCTGTGATATTAACAAGGCTTTGATTGCTGACCTTATCTACTATAGTCCTCATATTAGAACACTTGAAGATTTTGTTATATTCATAGACACTGCTTTAACCAAACTAGGAATTAGCTATGCCAAGACATTCTGATGCTTAGGTTAAACAGGCTAGTTCCTCTTTTGAGGGTTAACTTTGTACCCCACAGTTCAGTTCCCTGGATAAAGATGACCGATGTTAGCGCACAAGTTGTTGCTTATCAAGCTATATCTTACAATGAAAGTTATGCCATGAACTCTTGATAGATCATCTATATATCATAACCATGTATCAATCTCAATACATGCTAGGATTAAAGAAAATACTTATAAAAATATTTTTAAAAAGATAATAAAGAAAATCGAAACTTCTACTTTAGTTTGTCCCTTACATGCATGTTATATTCTTTGCTATTATTATGCATGTAGATTTCCATTCAAAAATCGACCATATCAAACCACTAAATTTTTGATAGGACAATTACGAGTGAATATGAGATTGATATGCCATCTCTTTTACTAATTTAGTTGATAATTTTACCTTGCAGTATACTTAAATGTGTGGTTTTTAAGACGAAAGAAGCTCTGAAGACAGAAATGCATAGTGGAGGTTTTGTACCACCTTTTTTTGGCTTTCCACTTTGTCTTCAAACTATGCAAATCAAGTACAATCCAATCTAAATATTTACTTAAAGGGGAGACGACAATTGTCTTAAAAAGGATTCAAAGAAAAACATTAATGTCCAAAAGTTGGCAATTAAATCTCAAGATGTTGCAAGAGACAAGATACTGGTTGGAGAAGAAAACAAGTAAACAATGCTAAGGTGTAGGAAACTGAGCATATTTTACATTGGATTTTGGAAATTGGGTTGTTAAGTTAGGATCTAGTGTATCATTATTTAACCAAAGTCTTCTAGTGGGCATCGTTCAATTTTTCTTGGTACTTTCCACATGCAGTGCCGCACAGAAAATGTCACTTGGCCAACTAAAATATATAGAAATTGCTAGTATCAATGTGGAGAGTTGGTCCTTGTCCCTTGCAAGGATGTCAACTCTACATGAGCATACTTAGCTGCCAAATTTGGTGTTTGAAGATATCGAATTTTCATACATTGTTAATCTACCATACTTTGCAATAAATTAAAGGTAAGACCAATCAAAGAATACATAGAGTATTAAAACCATTGTTATTAACAACAACAACCACCTAGCAAAAATTCCGATAATGCGCGAGGTCTGGAAAGATCCAGTAATTGAGTGATTGTTTCTAAATAACTCTCATGAAAAAATAAAATAAAATAAAATAAATACTTAATAAATAAAATATGAAATCAGTAATAAATTAAATAATAATAATAATAACCATTATTATTAACCATCTTCGATTTTCCATAATTTACAGCAAAGGAAAAAAAAGAATAGGAACAGAGGGGATATATTTTTCAAAAACGATATCAGAAAACAATCTGAACCATACAAGGGGCTGGGATGAAAAATTTTACTTCCTCAAGAAAAGATAAAATAAAAATTAACGAGCTGGCTTTCTATGCTGTATACCAATATGTTTTATGGACATCTTACATTCCTTCCGGGCCCTCCATAGTAAAAATAAGTTCCCCACGCATTGTTCCTCCCTTGTCTAATGTCGTAACAACCTGGATGATCAGCCAAGAGGTGAAGATTTGTTAACGGTAGCAAATTATTATCCCAATCTACTGTCTTCAGATTCCTGAAATATGATGCTTTTCCAAACCCTTCTTCTGCAAAATGGCCACTTCCCATTTGTGTGGATGTGTGGTATCCTGATGACCTAAAGTCCACAATTTCTCCTCCAAATTGAATCATACTTGCGTGGCTTCTCAGGTGACTGAACAAAAATGCTGGCCAGTATCCAACCAGCAGTCCTGACCCAAATTCTAGCCACCAGTTTCCATGCTTTGGGTCCTACACATAAATGTATCTGCTTGTTAGTATTATTAGGTACTGGCAATTCATCATATTTTCAACTGTACATCAGAAAATGATTACATTTCTTGCCGGTGAAATAAAGGTAAGAAGGCAAAAATTGAAAAGAACAGTTTTTGTTGCGCTACTAAGGATTTAAATCCTGTGGATGAAGAAGATAGATGAAGCATTTTGTTATGAAACTGCTTGTTGTAAGATCGAGTGACTCGTCGGCCGGGTTAAACACCTGGAAATCAGATTCGGGAACCTGATTCTTTCCCTTGCCACGCTTCTTAGACTTTCCTATGTTGTTGTTAGACTCGTTGAAGGGAGCCTTAGACCTTAGACTCTTCAAAGGGAGCCTTAAACCTTGAATCCGTATGAGAGAGGGACTCAATCTCGTGAATATATGACAGAAAAGCTGCTCTTTATTTCAATTACGTCCCCTTAAATAGGACTCAGCACTACATGAAATAGAGTTCTATTCTAACAATGAAATAGAGTTCTATTCTAACAAGGAAACCTATCTTGCTAGGAAAACACGATAACTACCAGAAGAGATAAAAGATAATTGCTATCCTAAGTTAAAAGATAATACTAAACCAATGCTATCCTTAAACTGTAGATGAAATAAGATTATTACGCCTTGAATAAGTCTGACCAATAAAGGAGTCTGTAACATAGCACTTTGTTTGATGATCCAACTGTATCGAATCACAGTCCAATAGTAGTGGAGCTGTAAACAGGCGATAGGAGGAAGACCCCATTTAGGATCTTACAATCAATTGATGGACAATCCTGACTTTAGAAATGTACTCATCGAGAAGATGCAGGGAGCCATACTTGGATCAAAAGGATATTAGATCACCATGAGACTCAAAGCCTTGCAGAATTGATTGAAATTGCTCAACAGGAAAACAGTCCAACCAGACTTGAAAGCTCTAACTGAAGCTCTAGAAGAGCTAAAACAATGTCAGAAGAGAATATTGGTTAGACCAGAAGATTTGCAACTAAGAACACAGGAAGCTGCATTGGTGGGAAAATATAATCTACTGCTGAATAGTACCAATACTCTATTAAAGAACACAGGAAGCTGCATTGGTGGGAAAATATAATCTACTGCTAAATAGTATCAATACTCTATTAAGGTAGAAATCTCGGATGCTCTGGATGAATGAGGGTGAGAGATGTACTAAGTATTTTATGAGCTCAATTTCAGCTAGGAGGAATAAGAATTCTATCTGATTGTTGGAAGATGACACTAGGCGGATCCATGAGGACATTGAAAGTAAGAAGAGGGTTGCCTTAGAGTACTTTACTCGGCAATTTGGGACTGTAATGCCAGTAAGAAATATACCCACAAAGATTCTAGCAGGGCTTAAACAACTTGATGAAGACGATAAGGTGGCGTTGGTAAGAGAAATAACAAGGGAAGAAATCAAGAATGCTATTTTTTCAATGAACCCCGATAAAGCCCCAGGACCAGATAGTTATAATGGGAGATTCTTTCAAAAACACTGGGATATTGTAGGAGAAGAAGCGGTAGCAGCAATGGATGAGTTCTATAAGAGAGGAACATCCTCAAGGAATGGAGCAAAACATTTATCTGCCTTACTCCCAAACAGAGTAATGCAAGGAAGATGGAACAATTGAGGCCTATAGCTTGCTATAATTTTCTTTATAAAACCATCACGAAGATCTTAGCTAATAGTCTTGAGAGTGAGCCTGGGGTCTGGGGAAGATAATACCCAGAACAAAATGCTTTTATCAAGGGGAGATCAATGGGAACAAAGATCCTACTATGCCAGGAACTGTTAGAGGGCTATCACTTTAAGAGGAGAATGAGGAATTGCACCATAAAGATGGACCTTGCTAGGGCCTATGACTCAATCAACTGGACCTTTTGTTTTACTATATTGAAGGTAGTCGGTTATCCTCCTCTATTTAGAAAATGGGTTGAGGAATGTGTAACTGCTGCTTCTATGGCAATCTTTGTGGATGGGGAACCTACAAACCTGATCAAAGCAAGGAGGGGTTTGAGGCAAGGGGACCATTATCCCTTTACCTGTTTGTCCTACGCATGGAGGTTTTGTCAACTCTTCTTGTGAATACCATACGGTGGCATCCAGAGATCCAGTTCCATGACAGGTGTAAAGGTTTGAAGCTCACACACCTAGCTTTTGCATATGACCTTTTATTGTTTTGCAAGGTTGTGAAAAACTCGATTAATATAATCATGCAAGTAATGAAGGAATTTTAGGTTTAAAATGCAACCCTCTGAAGAGTTGTTTCTATTTATCTTGCAACTCAAGTAGAGAGGTAGCGTCTACAACTATCGAGATGGGATTAACACAAGGGCAACTACCCTTCCAATACGTGGGGGGGTACCAATTTCTCTAAGAAGAATCAATGATGGGGATTGTAAACCTCTGTTGGACTTAATTCATGGCAGAATTAATCAATGGAGCAATCGATTCCTTAGCTATGGAGGCAGGCTACAGCTAATTCAGACAATACTAAGGAATCTTACCACTTATTGGATCAACCATTTATCCATTCTCAAAAGTATCCTTAAGGAAATCGACAAGAGGCTTAGGGATTTCTTATGGAACAGCTCAAACTAAGGCAGAAGCAAAGCGAAGATCAGTTGGGACAAAATTTGCAGACCTAAGCAACAAGGGGGATTGGGCATCCATTCTGCAAGGATGAATCATAAGGTGAGTAGGGGTCGGAATTTGTGGTGGTTATGTTACAAAAAAGGAGGATTTATGAGTGAAATGGATACACAATGTATTCATTAAGCACAAGAGTATTTGGATCTTACAGTCAAGGTAGGATATGTCAAGCACTCTCAAAGAAATTCTAGAAACTAGACAATGGATGCAGAGTCAGGTATTCCATAGGATTGGGAATGGAGAAAGCACATCTTTTGGTATGATAATTGGCACTGTAAAGGTCCTCTATATAAGGTGGAGGAGGTACAGGGCTTGAAATTGGGGGTGAATCCAACTACCAAAGTATGCTTATTCAAAATAATCCGTAGATATGGCCCTTCCACAACAGTAGGAGTGCCAGTTTCATCATGGAAAAGTTGCCTCGATGTCAGGAAGGAGAGCAAGATGAAATTCAGTGGCTAGCAGATAACTCTAGGAAGTTCAACACAAAAGTCTGTAAAACACTGTTACAGGCTACACAGAGCACAAGGCAGGAGTGGGCAGCCTTAGTATGGGATAGTGATCTTAATCCAGCTAATTCATTCATCTTGTGGATGGTAATCAGTGGAGGGTTGCTTACAAGGGATAAGATTAGGTTCTCCATTAGCCATTGCCTTGTCTGTTTCCTCTATGTCTATTCCACAGGATTGGGGGGATGCTATCACAAATCCAAAATGGAAGGAAGCTATGGTAGAAGAAATGAAAGCTCTCGCCAAGAATGAAACCTAGGAACTAGTTACTTCTCCAGGCAAGAAGCTAGTTGGCTACAAGTGGGTGTTCACAATAAAACACAACACTGATGGTTCGATTTAAAGATTCAAAGCCAGATTAGTGGCAAAGGAATTCACTCAGACTTATGGAGTTGATTAGCAGGAGACATTTGCCCCTGTTGCCAAAATGAACACAATCAGAATCTTGCTATCATGTGCAGCTAACTTGGATTGGGATTTGCAGCAATTTGATGTGAAAAATGCATTCCTACATGCAGACCTGGAAGAAGTTTGTATGGAGATTCTTCCTGGTTTGATAATGAGAGAAATCAAGGAAAGTTGAGATTGAAGAAAGCCTTGTATGGGTTGAAACAATCCTTCAGAGCTTGGTTTGACAGATTCAACAAAGCCATGATCTCTTTTGGGTATCAACAAAACAAATGCTGTTCATACCCTCTTTATGAGACATAAGATCACTCTTCTTATCGTTTATGTTGATGATATAGTGATGACAAGAGATGATAAAGAAGAAATGACTCAGCTAAAGAAGCCCTTAGCTCAAGAGTTTGAGATCAAGGATCTTGGAAAGTTACATGGGAATTGAAGTTACAAGATCAACAAAAGCAATCTTCATTTCTCAGAGGAAATACATTCTGGATCTTGTGAATGAAACCGGTATGCTGGGATGTAAACCAGCAAAATCACCCATTGAAAGCAATCATAAGCTGCAAGCAGGAACTAAAGAATCAGTTGATAAAGGCAGATATTAGAGATTGGTTGGTAGGCTTATCTACCTTTCTCACACCATACCAAACATTGCTTATGCAGTTAGCTTAGTGAGCCAGTTTATGCATGATCCTAGAGAATCTCATAAGCAGGCTGTCTTTCGTATTTTGTGATATTTAAAATCAGCCCCAATAAAAGGTCTTCTTTTCTCAAAACATGGTCATCTTCGAATTGAAGCCTTTACAGATGCGGATTAGGCTGGATCTTTAGATAACAGAAGATCCACCTCTGGTTATTGCACACTTGTAGGAGGTAACTTAGTCACTTGGAGAAGCAAGAAATAGAGTGTGGTTGCAAGATCAAGTGCAGAAGAAGAATATAGTGTTATGGTTTAAGGTGTTTGTGAACTTTTATGGCTGCAGAAGTTGATAGCAGAGTTGGAGTCGGCTGGAGAAGATAGGCTATCTTTGTATTGTGATAACAAAGTTGCAATCTGTATTGCTCATAATCCTGTTCAATATGACCAAACGAAGCTCATTGAAATTGATCGGCATTTTATCAAAGAAAAATTAACTGATGGTGTCTTGAGCTTGTTCGATGTATTGTTGGAAAAACAGCTAGCTGATGTTTCTCACAAAAGGACTCAATAGTCGAGCCTTTCATACCATTGTCTACAAGTTGGGCATGTGTACTATTTTTGCTCCAACTTGAGGGAGAATGTTGGTTATTATGTATAATTAGTAATTAAGGATAATAGTATATTTTCCTATATTAGGTTAAGTGTATAGGTTATCTGTATATAACTCTTGTAATCGTATGTTTAACTTAAGTGAGTAATAAGAAGATTATCGATTCCTCTAAAATCTTCAATAGGAAGACACGTAAAGACAACTTGCAACCAGAGCTTTTGGGTGATTTTAGGGTGCCTATAACTAGATCACAAACAAGGGCATGTTAAACTAGTTTCAACTGACAGTTGCCAAATTAATTTATGAAGCTTAGTAGATGTTGGACTAGTTTCAATTCACTTTGTCACAATTGTTCGTTTCAACTTATTACAATTAGCCTTGATAGTATCCACCTAGTATAATTGTTGTACCTAATCTACATATCAGTTCTTCAACAGAAAATGAATTCAATGTGAATGAGATTAAATAACTATGAGGCCTACCTAAAACTGTTTCTAAGTTTTTTATTCATCTTCATTGCTTCAAAATGATAAGGGCTCCATTTCCTTGACTTCTATTACCTAGAATACATTTTTTAATTGTTTATTATACCATAATGAATCATACCTCATATATTCCTTCAAAAGAATACATTAAGTAATACCTGTTAACTTTGGTAGAAGTTTCTTTTTTCTTTTTCCATAGATAACAACATGCGTTGTCAAATTACAAATGGAGTTAACATAAAAAAGGTGTTAATTACTAAAAATCCTAAATTTTATACAATTTTGCAATTCTAGTCTGAACTTTAAAAAGTAGTAATTAAATACTCAAACTTTTAATTTTTCTCAAATATAGTCTGATGTTAGTGTCTCTGTTAACGGAGCTGACGTGGCTATTTTATAGTAAATGTAGGATGTCATGTATCATGCTAAATTCACGTTAAATTTTAATAAAATTAAATTGAACAACAAAAAACCCAAACCCACCACCACCCCCCTTATGCCACTCACCTAAAACCCTAAGTTAATTGATTTTGATGGTGATTAAAGTCCCTCTTCTTCTTCACTCACTAACTCTAAACATAGTCCCATTTTTCTTTCGTTTGAAAATTTCCCATTTTCTTCTCTTACTAACTTACTTCTCTCTCTTTAAAAAGTTCTCAAACCATGGTGACTACCAAATCTCAGCCACATACTTTCCCCATGGTTGTCGACGAACACCTCTATAATGCTTCTCTTGGTTTGTAATCTCGATTATGTTCTTAACTGTTGTGACGTTGGGGGAGGTATGGTTATGTTTGTCATGGTTTTTGGATTACTTAGAATCAGAGGTGTACAATTCAACGTTGTTGATGAACGTGAAATTGTCCATGGAAGTGATGTCTCTTAATAGGTGTTGTTTGATAAGTTCAGGGTTGAAGATTCATCCAGAGAACCCATTTAAAGCTTAATTAATAGCTAGTGATAGTGTGGAAATTGAGTTCAAAGAGAGAAGAAGAAGAAGAGAAAGATGAGGCTTTTGTTGCTGTTGAGTGGAAATTAGAGAGTAAGAGGGTATATAAAGGGAAGAACAACAAGGAAGCCATTGAAGAGGGAGGAGGTTTCTTAGGAGGTTCCATAGGTGGTGTAAGGAAGCATCATTTGGTGAGGTTAGTAATATATCGATGGAGGGTATTCAATATGAGAGACTTATGCTGAAAGTAGCAACCTATTGTCACTATTAAATTCAAAAGCACCATCTTTTTGTTTGGAGCATCTGTTATCAGAATGAAGGGCTTCTGTAGGATTATATACGTTTTTGTATAGAGATTGGTTTTTGGTTGATTTTTTTTTTCTTGTTTGTTTACTCCCTTCCCTTGTATGCCTAATCGCCTCAAAGCGAATTACTATATAATCTGACGTGGAAATTGATATACACCGAGCAGCAACTTCAACTCCGTTAACAGAAATACTAACGTCAGGCTATATTTGAGAAAAATTAAAAGTTTAGGTATTTAATTGCTACTTTTTAAAGTTTTGGTTATAATTGCAAAATTAAGTTTTGATTTTTTTTTGGTAATTAACCCTAAAAAATATTTTTGATTTATTTTTAACAGTTGAAATTTGAAAAAAAAAAAGAAATAGGACTGAATTAGAAAAATGTGAAGTAAAAGGGATGAAATATTGGTTATCTTTTGGAAGAAAATATCCATATGGTATTTGTTGGCTAAACTGCCAAAGAAAATATCCCTACTTGTCTTTTTTGATGGGTTTAATTTGCACTGTCCTCCATTTGAATCTTACATTCATACACAGTTATGTTTGTTAGGATAGCACGGCAGGTGTTAAATAAGCTGAGAAAACAGTTAGGCAACAAGAAAAAGAATGGAGCACTCGAAGAGTCCACAAGAGAAGGGCGTACAGCATTAATAATACTGGTGAGTTCCTTTGCTACATGTTGTTGGATTAAGAAACGTTTCTTCTTTCATAAAAGATTACATTATTTGCTAAAATCCTCCATAAAATAGTCATTGTTGAATTATTATCCTATATCTTAGTTTACAAAACCATTACACCACTTTTCCATCTTGTCTTAAAAATATTGTGCTTTTTTTTAAACAAAAGTAAACAAAAAATATATGTGATAATCAAGCTTTCCTGCTTCAAAAATGATTGCTAGTGAAATGTACATTGTCGGATTATGCAGAATCATGCAGATCATGTATAATCATGCAGATTATATAGAATCATGCAGTATTATCTAGAAGATTGTATAGCTATAGAAATCTTATGAATCCCTGATTTCTAGGGATTAGGAT
>JAOTBA010000007.1:7599608-7610820 GCA_025629845.1 Erythroxylum squamatum | reverse complement strand
AAATATGCCTTTTGCTTTATTTATTCATAAATTCTGTACATGACTATGAACAAAATGCGCTAAAGGGGATTGCCTTTTAGGGCACTACTCTAACAAATTAAAGAGCTTATTTTGATTAATTATGACCTAAGGAAAAACTAGGATTGACAGGGTTTGTTGTTAATTCACGACAAATAGTTAATTCACGATAATGGAATGATATATGTTAAAATATGCATAGGCCGAGATTAAACCAAAGAAGTGGATTTTACACACATTTATTACTCGTCATTTTTAACTACTTTTGATAAATTGCTTATGCTAGTTTAATTTTATTTTGTTATCTCAATTGAATCTACCCAAAAAGTTTTTTTTCTTTTACATCAATTATTTTCGTTGTAGAAATTAATTGAACATTCCTTGTGGATATAATCCCAACTCACCATAACTACAATTTTTAGTTTGTATAATTACGTAAATTTTGTAGTACACTCGACATGCGCTGTCAGTCATCATCATAATTATCACCATTAATATCATTACAAGAATGAGAGATAAAAGGTACCTTATCGTGATTGACAATAAATCATATAATTGTTGCCATATTTTTATATTCTTCTATTTTTGAGTTATTTATATCATCCTCGTGTGGTTTTAAATGCTTTATTTTTCTTATAATTCTTCTTGCTTTTCAATTGACGATCTTTCCTTTCATTCTTCAAGAATTTCTTAAATTTCTTTGTGATAAGCTCCATTTTATCCTAATCACTCTCACTTTTGGAAGACTCATTTTCCTCACTTGTCTCATCCCTGGAGGTTCTAAAAATCAATCCTCTCCTTATTTTATGCAATTTATTCTTGTCCATCTCATAGGTGAAGATTGATTCAATGAGCTCTTTTAATGACAAAGTGTTTTGCCTCTCTATCCTTGATAAAAACCTAAGTAACTTTATCATCTAATTAATGTTAGTATAAGTCTAGCCAAGACCCTTAAGAGCATTACCAATATAAATGAAGCAACTATAGATACTAAAAATAAACTCTTTTGTTCTATATGAAATATCTTATATTTTTAAAATAACATGCTCCATTTACTTTACTTAAGTAATGCCCTCATGTATGATCTCAACTGTGTGCTATATTCCATGAATGATTTTACATATAAACACCTTATTAAATTCATTTATATCAATATTACAAAATAAAATACATATCAATTTGTTAATTAATACAATAAGTCTCTTGTCATTATTGCTCTATTCACTTTTATCCTTTGGTACCGTAGTCTCCTTTAACTATGATTTCTAGTAGATCACAAGGGCTTCGAAAAACCAATATAGGTAAATGTCCATATAAAAAATAAGTATGTATATGTACTTTGCCTTCCTTAGTTAGAAAGTGAATAAAAATGTGTCATTGATCTTTGATTAAATTTCATTAGAAATGTAAGCGTGATGAATAAGATTTACTCAAATACTACTTCTTGGTCCTTAAAGAACACAGAAAAAGGAGGTGAATTATATGTGTGAACTTTTCGCCTTTTCATAACTTAATAAATGAAGTGTATAACTAATATTGAAAATTTTATATAATATAATCATAAAAATAAAAAAAATAATAATAAAAGAGAGAATAGGGAATGAGAGTATATACATTCATATTTATTATAATTTGACTAAGCAACTTTTAGCATACATACACTCAGAAAATTCATTGTCATCTTCCCTAAATGAATGAAGATGAACCATTTGTATAATACCTTACTTTCCAAATGTTAGGAGAACCTCTTATAAATGTCTTACTTTGCTTCATATTAAGATGAATCTTTAATGTCTTATTCAAGGTAAGAAAAAACCTTCAAATTGTACTTCCTTATAACTATTCATAGTTGTTACACAAAGCACAATCGCACATAAGTGCAAAATCTCATTTTCTTATTTCATGTTTAATGTAATTTTACACCTTATTTTAATTTTTGCATAATTATATTAGTTGAATTGATGAAATTAAGTTTAGATCATCACTTTAAAAGACACTCATCTATAAGGTCAAAAGGTTATTATAAACTATTTTGATATCGGTATCACATATTTTGTAAATCCACGTATAAAGTGTCACATCATGTTATTAGAGGATGTCTCGGACAACGTTCTTATACGTTAATTTGTAATTTTCTTTTCTATCAAAAAAAAAAAAGCATGAAACGCATCATGTCTCGGGAAAGCAATATTGGTAATTTCAACTGGAACTCAATAACAATAAAGGCCGATGGCACAAAAGTAATAAGGTCATAAGTATACACAGCCGTCTTCATGTCGTCCCGCGGTCTAAACGAAAACCCATATGTTCTCGCGCTCACACAAATCTAATCATAATCTGCTACATTTATCCCTCATTACGAGTCTCATCCGTCTGGTTCTCTCGTAATTTCACTAAACTTTCGATCCAACCCGTTACGACATCTCCAGTCGCCGCCGATCCGGTTCTTCGTACAATTTGAAATTGAAACGGGGTTAGGGTTTTGAGGGATTTTGTTATTATTAAGTCATGCCGCGAAGTTCACGGCACAAATCGAGCAAGCATAATTCTAGGGACGCCAAGGAGTATTCGGATTCAGAGAGCTCTAAGGATCGAAGAGGAGAGGAGAGGGAGAGCAGTTCTAGGTTTTCCAAAGATTCAAGCTTTGGAGAGAAGCGAAAGCAGCTTGAGTCTGGAAATGCGGATGAATATTGGTGGAGCAAGAGGCGAAAAGAGAGAGTTGATGATGATGACGAGGACGACGATAGGTGGAATGGTGGTGAGGATGATGGTAGAGGAAGAGGAGGAGGAGATGGTACAAAGAATTCCAAGGAGAAGTCGAGAAGGAGAGATGGGAGTGAGGAGTTGGTGATGAAAAAGATTAGTACTGGTGGTAGTGGAAAGAGTGAAGCTAAACGAAAGGAAGATAAAGAAGATGGAGCTGAAAGGGAGCGAGAAAAGGATAGAAAAAGTAAGGAAGGTAGGAGTGAAAAATATGTTGACGGTGAAGATCAACGTGCTGTAAAGCATTTCTCTCATAAAACTGGTAAGGTAACTGTTGGATTTGTGGTTCGTTTCTGTCATTATTTTTCTTGTTTCGTAATTGTTTTTGTAAGTCGATCTTTTTGGCATCGACTTCTACTTTTTGTGGTTCTTGGTTTCTGTTGTTTAATAATGTGGATACTTCTTTTTGCTGCTTTTGAATTTTGTATAACGTTTGAGGTTAGTAGGTTAAAATATTTGACTTTCAAGCTGAAGCTAAGATTATGCAAGTGTTTTGGGTAGGATAATCATATATCTTATTCTACTTATTTTTGGCAAGACCATGTAAGATACAGGATGTCTACTTTTGGAGCTTCAATTTGATCATCCATCCCAGCGACTGAAATCTTGGGTTAAGATATGTCCTTTAGCAAACTTCCTTGACTCAAGGAGGTTTTGTTTGAGATCTCTCCTCTTGATTAATTATTTTGCAGCTCAAAGCCTTATTTTCTTTTTTAATCTTTTGTAAGTTTGATCTATCTTTGTTGATTTGTATCATTTGTTTTGTAATATATTTTTAGGTGTTTTCCTTGCAATTAGCTTGTCAAGAGTATTCTCTCAGTTTTCATTTACTGGGCAACAGTAAATTTTAACTACTGTATTTAACTTTCAGGGATGTTTTAGATTTGTAATTTGGCAATGATATGTGGATAAAAAGTTGATAATGGTGTAAATATCAATTGATATCCATACTTGTTTGCATTCCTAGCTAATCATTTGAGGCATAATGAAAGTTGGTCTCAATTTCAAAGAATGACGGGATACCGTAGATTAGCTTGTATAGATGTACAGTGTTTCAAGTATTAGGGAGTAGTTTTTAAGGAGTGTTTGAAAGTTCTGATATCTAGCCATAGCAATAAGTTTGTAATTTTAAGTCATCAGGAACATGGTTTTTTATTTTACTATTTGGGTGCCGCACAGGGACATTATACATATTTATTTACAATTTTCAAGTTGTTGCCAACAATGAGTGATGCAACAGTTAATAGCAGAGGATTATTTTTACTAGAATGTTGATGAAATATTTGTTAGCTCACATGAAAGTTGGGTGTTTCATTGTTACATGGCATATCTTCCATGTATCTATGGGTTAGTTATGATAAGCACCTTTAGTGTGTATCTTAGCTTGTAAATCTTACACTAATATCCAATTAGTTTCCAATGCTGGACTTTGTTATACTTGGGTTATTCTTGGGTACATATTATTTTCCATGCCTAATTAGTACCTTGGCTACTCAAATGCCCTGGATTTTTTTTAATTTTTACTTTTTCTTTTGAAATGTAATTATATTAGCCTTTGCATCTTAGTTATTTAATATAGATCTTTGTGCTTTGACTTTCTTTATTAGTTATTTTTTCTTGAGGTAAGAATTGATTCCTTAAGAATGGATTTTTGTTCTTCTATCCAAGCATAAGCAGAATTATGTTGTTTGTTAGATTAATGGTTCGTGAGTTTTTATCCTTGTAATGGATACTTAGGATCGTCCTTATGCAGGAGAAACAAAAGTGAAATATCTTTTTAACTTTCATATATTAGTTTGAGAGGGAAGGGGGATTGTATAACATAGACTTTGGAGGTCACTTACATTGATCATGTTGGATTGATTACATTCGGCTTTTAGAGTAGCATTAGAACATGCAGTTACGCAAGAGTTGGTTTATGTACATCATCTATCCTAATAGTGGATTTCAATTCCTTTAAAAATGCAAATTTGAAGGTGTGTACTTTCAAATATATAACTCTTCAAATGACTGATTAAATGTTTTTGGGCTTTTAAACTAAAATGGAGTTGGAGGACGCAATAGTTGATGTTAAAGAGTGACATCTATATGTTCAAATATATTGTACTCAAAAGCTTTTTCTTAACACAATGTTTTTGCCATAAAACACATATTTGCAAACAAAATGAGTCAGTTCCTTTTGCTATACATGTCAGGTTGAGTCATAGCCGATTCCATATTTTAACTTACATGTCTGATGGATGAACAAGGTCTACCTTTGGCACTTCAGTGTGTGTAGTGGGGATGGGAAAGAGTGGCTCTTGGGCCTTTTTGATGTGAAAAGTATCTATTAATTGCCTTACTAAACTTCTAATACAGTGAACTTTTCATACTTTGAATTTTCTTACCTTAGTCTAAGCATACCTTGTTTTCACTTTCTCTAGTTACAACTGTTAACAACAGAAGAGTTGTGATGGATTAAATTATTGTGGCTGCATATGGTACTAATTCATTCCTTAATGCAGAGTTTATATCACACAATCTGTTGCAAAGTCTAGAATCGAATAACCAGTTAGATAGACGAAGCAGGAGGAGAAGAGATGGTTCTGGCGACAGAGAAAAACATCAAGATGATAAAGACATTGATGACAAACTGTTTTCCTCAAAAGGGGATGTTGACAATGATGGAAGATCAAGGGATGAAAAGTGTAAGCAAGAAAAATATAAAGACAAGTATTGTGAGGATGTGGACAGGGAATACACGTGTCGTGAAGATAAGCAAAAATATAAACATAGGTCAAGAGACTATACTAGCAGCAAGTTGGATGATAATCATTTGAGTGATAAAAAAGAAAGTATGGAAATTTTGCTGAAGATATCTAGGCCTCAAGATGATAAGTATGACCATGAGCGAGATGATGATCTTGATTGCGCTTATGATTTTGATCTCAAACGTGATTGTGATGATTACCATGATCGAAATCGTGATGGCATATGTGATCATGACCGTGATCAGGATCACAAGCATGGTCGTGATTGTGTGCGTGATAGAGATCGAGATCAAGATCAGGATCGTGAGCTTGACCATGGCCATGACCATGATTGGGACTGGGAAAGAGATCGAGAGAGATATCATGCTCTTGATCGAGATTGGAATCGTGATATAGAAAGAGACCGTGACTCTGACAATGATCGTGATAAAGACCAAGAACTTGAGCAAACTATTGACTTCAATGAAGCAGATGCTGATGAAAGGATTTCTAAATACAAAGATAGCCAGAAGGGAAGGAAAAGATCTGATGAGTTTGACGATAAGGTTGATCGGAAAGGTAAAGCTACCCAAACTTTCTATCCTAATATGGAAAAGGAGCCTTTTGGAAGCAATAAGTTTGAGTCAGATATAGATAGGGGAAGGTCACATTCACGCCAACCTCATTTAGACAACAATGTCACCAACAACAGATGGAGGTGTTCCGAAAGTACCAGTTCAGCAGATGAGTATAGGTAAACACCCATATGTTTTCAGCCATTTTATTGAATACAGCACTCTTACTATCGCTATTTGTAATAATCTCTTCATTCCTTTTCACCCTTTGCATTTTCATGTTTTGTGGTTTACAATCAGAAATTGTGCTTCCTTTTAGTTAAAAAAATGATTTGATTTTGTGTTCAGAGAAAGGAATTTGCTTTAATTTCCGTTTCCAGTTTTTTTGTGAACTCTCAGTGGAGGATTGATAGGAACCAGAAAAATAAGAGAGTAAAAATAACTAAGAATGGAATTTTTATTGATGAATTTGAGAGCAAGAATCTTAAACTCTCAAGTAGTCCGTATGGAGAGGACTAAACTCCAAAACAAAAAGGATTAATTTCTACCGATGCCAAATTAAATCTAGCTATCAGGTATTTATACTGATAGGTTCCTAATCCTAATGCATAACTAATTCCTTAAGACATAGGATAATATAAATAAGCAGTAGCTAAATTAAAGGCGATGTTCAGTTGGCGTTGGAGTCTCCTGCGTAGAAGTCAAGTTGGTGATGGAGTCCAAGTTGGTGTTGGAGTTGGAGTCCAAGTTGGTGTTGGAGTAGAAGTCAAGTTGGTGTTGCGTGTCCTTCTGGAATAGGTCTTAAGAGGTGGTATCGTATCAGTGCATCCCTCCTGAAAATTTGCCTTGTCCTCAAGGCGAAAAGAAGGAAACTGGTCCTTAATAAGATCATAACTTTCCCAACTAGCTTCTTCCAAAGGACGGGCGGCCCATTGAACTAGTAGTTCTAAGTGGGAGTGGCTTGCTATTCGCACCCATCGATGAGCCAGAATTTTTTCAGGTTGCAACACTAGCTCCCAGTCATCATTAATAGGAAGTGGTGCTGGAGGGGTGGATGCAGCTTGGCCAAATGCTGGTCTTAACAAGGATACGTGAAAAATGGGATGTACCTTGGAAGTTGTGGGTAATTCCAGTTCATATGCTACTTGTCCCACACGTCGAATAACCTTGTAGGGACCGAAAAATCTTGGAGACAATTTTTCGTTTCTTTTACTGGCCAGAGACTTTTGACGGTATGGTTGGAGACGAAGAAAAACATCATCACCAGCCTGAAAACTGAGTTCACGTCTCCGAGTATCAGCTTGTTGCTTCATTCTAGTTTGGGCCTTCAAGAGGTGTTCCTTGAGGAGTTTAAGCATGTCGTCACGAGCAAGAAGCTGCTGTTCCAGTTCTGCGATTCTGGTTTCACCGTGCACAAAAGGAGAAATAGTGGGAGGATCTCTGCCATAGACTATCTTAAAAGGTGTGGTGCCCGTAGAAGAATGAAATCCAGTATTAAAGGAGAATTCTGCCCATGCTAGGAAACGACTCCAAGAACGTGGCTGCTCCAAAGCAAAGCACCTCAAATAGGCTTCAAGGCAGCGATTGACAACTTCGGTCTGTCCGTCGGTTTGGGGATGATAGGAAGAGCTCATACTGAGTTTGGTGCCGCTGAGTCTAAACAGTTCCTGCCAAAAAACACTCAAAAAGACCGTGTCTCTATCGGAAATAATGGACCTAGGAATGCCGTGAAGGCGAACAACTTCCTTGCAAAATTTTTCAGCAACCACCTTTGCAGTATACGGGTGAGAGATGGGAATAAAATGAACATACTTACTGAGGCGATCAACCACTACTAGGATTGTGTCATAGCCGCCAGATTTTGGTAAACCAGATATGAAGTCCATTGAGATGTCCTCCCATATTCTTTCGGGTATAGGCAGTGGTTGCAAAAGGCCCGCAGGTGCCAGGGCTTGATATTTTGCTTGTTGACAGACTAAGCAATTCTGCACATAAGCCTTTACGTCCTTTTTCATTTGTGGCCAGAAGAAGGATGCTGTCAGTCGTTTTAATGTCTTCAAGTATCCCCCATGTCCTGCTGCCAGCGTGTCATGAGCTTCAGAAAGTAGCTTATGCCGCATGGGGTGATTCAAGGGAACCACTAGGCGCTCCTTAAAGTACAGCTTGTGATCCACCATTTGGAAATCAGATTGAGATGAGGGGTTTTGATTTATATTGTCAATTATATCCTTCGTGTAAGGGTCAGCCAATAACGCCTCATACCAGTGAGAGAAATCAAGTGGAATTGGAATCGTAAGAGCTAGGAGATCAGCATGTTGAGGACGCCTAGATAAGGAATCAGCTCCTTTATTTTCCTTGCCAGCCTTGTAGATTATGGTGAAGTCGAATGGCAGTAACTTCATTAGGAGGCGCTGCTGCTCATTGGTCGTTAAGCGTTGACTAAGGAGGTATTTGAGGCTGTTGTGATCAGTCCTCACGAAAAAATGATGTCCTAAAAGGTAATGCTTCCATTTCTGTAGTGATAACACCAAGGCAAGCAACTCGCGATCATAAGTAGATTTAAATCTGTTGGAGAAAGAGAGACCCTTACTGTAATAAGCGATTGGATGTTCAGCTTGGAGTAGAATTGCTCCAATCCCTTCAGAAGAAGCATCACATTCAACCATAAAGGGTTGAGTGAAATTAGGAAGTTGGAGGACTGGTACTGTAGTAAGAGCTTGTTTGAGTCTAAAAAATGCCTCTGTTGCTGCCGAAGTCCATTGAAAAGCATCTTTCTTGGTGAGGTCCGTGAGGGGTCGTGCCAACAGCCCATAATTCCTAACAAAACGTCTGTAGTAACCAGTCAAGCCTAAAAAACCACGGAGTTCCTTCACATTGCGAGGCGCTGGCCATTCTATCACAGCTTGAATCTTTTCTTGGTCCACCTCAACACCCTTGGCTGAAACCAGGTGTCCCAAGAAAGTAATACGTTGTTGGCCAAAAAGACATTTAGATGCTTTGGCATAATACTGTTGTTCTTGCAGCATTCTTAGTGTGAGTTGCAAATGCTCCAGATGATGCTCCAACAAAGGACTGTAGATTAGAATACCATCGAAGAATACGATGATGAACTTTTTTAAATAAGGACGAAAAAGTTCATTCATTGCAGATTGGAAGGTTGAAGGGGCATTAGTGAGGTTGAAAGGCATAACAACAAATTTGTAGTGGCCTGAATGGGTTCTAAAGGTTGTTTTGGGGATATCAGCTGGGTTGACTCTTATTTGGTGTTAACCGAAGCGAAGGTCAATCTTTGAAAAAATGGTGGCACCATATAACTCATCAAGAAGCTCGTTGTTCGATGAGTTATATGTCCAGCAACTTGTTGTTCGATTTCGGTTTTTTGGAAATAAGGATAGCAGTATGGGCGAATATTTGGTGGTTTAGCATCAGGGAGGAGAGGGATAGAGTGATAGTGCTGTCGATATGGTGGAAGATTGGTAGGTTCTTCAAACATATTTTCAAATTTCTCCAGTACCTTCTGAATTGGAGCAAGGATGGTGTTTTCTGAATGTACTTCCTTCCTAGACAAATACTGAAAACTAGCTCCTGAATTTGGCTTGGGTGGTAAGCCTTGAAGCTTGTATTTTTTTCCATTCAAGTAAAAGATTAAGAACATCTCGTTCCAGTTTGCCTGCACTGTATTAAGAGAAGCCAACCATCTGATATCTAAAACAACATCTGCTCCACCAAGTGAGAAAGGGTAATAATCCTGGGTAATAGTAAGACCAAGTAATTGAATAGAAATATTGTGGCAGATACGGTTACAACAGATGATTTCTCCATTACCGATTTGTACACCAAAGGAAGATACACTTTTTACCGGTAATTTCTGCTCTTCCATAAAATTTTCAGACACAAAATTGTGGGTGGAGCCGCTGTCCACCAGAATCAGCACCTTGCGGCTTCCTAGCACTCCTTGTAGCTTCATCGTTGTGCTGGTTAGGTTGCCCAAGATCATGTGGAGGGATATCTCGGCGTACTCCCCTGTTTCGTCGTCAACGGCGTCAGCACTGTTCTCGACCAGATCTGCTGTAGGTGCGTCGTCGTCGTCAGCCATCTCCATAAGGGTGACTGTCGTAGCCTTGCACCGATGGCTTGGGGAGAATTTTTCGTTACACCTGAAGCACAATCCCTTGGCGATGCGCTACTGTCTTTCCTGGTCCCAAGGTCGAGGCATTGCGGGTCGTGAAGAAGAGGCAGCTGCTGGTGGGCGTTGGGTCAGTTGGGTGGTAGGCTGAGTGGAGACACGAGAGAGAGGGACTTGCGAGGAATGGGGCCTGTTTTGAATAACCCACTGATTTTTTTTATTTCCACGATTCAGATTTTCCTTTTCCTCAAATTCTAAAGCCAAGCTCATTACCCTATACACGGATTTGCGTTTATGAATTCTTACATCAGCTTTTAAATCATCTCGTAGGCCATTAAGAAAAATACCCAAAAGACAATGTTCTGGCCAATTTTTTACCCTTGCCGATCTTTTAGCAAATTCTTGGTGGTATTCTTGTACTGTCCCCGATTGACGGATAGCACAAAGATGTTCATCGGGGTTTTGAAATTCAGCGGGACCATATTGCTCTTGAAGTGCATTCACTAGCTCCTCCCAATATAAAATGGTTCTCTCGGAATTAATCCAAGCGAATAAATCAAGAGAGTCACCTTCCAAATACATAGCCGCCACGTCAACCTTCGATTCATCAGGTGTTTGGTAATACTTGAAATATTTATCAGCCTTCAAAAATCAGCGAGAGGAGGTTATTTGTATTTCATTACTTTTATAGATGACTTCAGTAGATATGGGTATGTCTATTTAAGAAAGCACAAATCTGAATCTTTTGAAAAGTTCAAAGAGTATAAGAATGAAGTACAAAATCAGCTTGGCAAGACAGTTAAAATCCTTCGATCTGATCGAGGAGGTGAATATTTAAGCTAAGAGTTTAATGATTATCTTAATGATTGTGGAATTGTTTCACAATTGACTCCTCCAGGAACTCCTCAATGGAATGGTGTTTCGGAAAGGAGAAATCGAACTCTATTAGATATGGTTCGATCAATGATGAGTCAAACTGATCTTCCAAAATATTTTTGGGG
>JAOTBA010000007.1:7585925-7599508 GCA_025629845.1 Erythroxylum squamatum | reverse complement strand
GTCATGTTGGTGTTGCGTGTCCTTCTCTAATAGGTCTTAAGAGGTGGTATCGTATCAAGGATGAAGTGCTATATTCTAGGAACGGTACATTTATTGGTATAATGTATTCATCACTATTGTGATGATGAAAAATAACATTCCATTTTGTGCCATTGGCTTTGTGTGTAGTTGATCTTTTGAAATTTTCAAAGTGGCTATACGTTTATATTTGTTGTTAAAGACGCCTTCAAGTTTTTCAGATTTGATGGCCTATTGGACGACAATTTTGCATGCAATGATATTCCTATCTTGAAATAAACTTCTATGTATGAAAGAACTGTACAGTGTTTTTGTTGTTGAATAGAATGATAATTGTGTTGCCATACATTTTTTCCTTTATAGGCATTTTAAGCCAGATGAGCCAAAACATAGAGATGCTGTGACAGAGGCAAGGCCTAAAACAATTTCATCCAGGGGAATGATTGGCTTTTCTGGAGCTTCAGAAACGGCTTCCAAGTATAGATCAAGTGAAAGATCTACAAAGTTGGATGATTTGCACATGGTGGAATTGTCATTAGATAGGTCATCAACTTCTAAAGCTTCGCCTTTGGGCTTGGTCAACAGATCTCCTTCATCTAGTAGTCTTGAGCGCAGGTTTACAAACAGAAGCGGTACAAGGAGGAGTCTGGACATTGAGGAATCAAATAGGAGTAGTTCTTCTATGGGTGCAAGAGATTTAGTCCCTTGTGATGAGAGACATGATCTGCCTTTGGAGAAGCCACTGGTGGATGATTTGATTCCAAATGATTCACCGTTCTACTATAGAACTAGTCAGAACAACCCTGCTGTGACCCCTACATTCAGAGGTGGAGTGGGCTCTCCATTTGTTGGTGTACTTGAAGAAGACAATAGGATCAATAGTGGAGCTAGGTATAAGCAGAGTGTTGATCCCATTTTGGGAAGAGGACAAGGAAATAATTGGAGGGGTGCCCCAAACTGGTCCTCGCCGATGCCAAATGGGTACATTCCTTTCCAACATGGACCACCTCATGCTAATTTCCAAACGTTAATGCCGCAGTTTGCTACTCCCCCCTTGTTTGGAGTTAGACCCTCCATCGAAGTCAACCACTCTGGAATTGCATATCATATCACTGATGTTGACAGGTTTTCTGGTCATTTGCGTCCACTTGGGTGGCAGAATATGATGAATGGATCAGGGAACACTCGTGTGCATGGATGGGACGGAAGTAATGGCGTATATAGGGGTGAAATGCACATGTATGGAGGATCAGAATGGGAGCAGAATAGGCATCCAATGAATGGTCAGGGATGGGAAACTGGTGTTGACAGATGGAAGGGACAAAACTGTGATTCCAAAGCAGATTTGCCACCAAAATCCTTAATAGAGGATAGTCAGGTGCAAGCTCAAGCTCCTGTGGATGCTTTATATGCTGGGCAGGGGGCTCAGAAGTCAGAAAATGAAATTGGCTATAATGGGCTACAGGAGAAAACCCACGAGACAAAGCCAGCTGGTATCTATTCTGTCAAAGAATCATCTAAACTTTCAAAGAAAAATACGAATGAGAAGATGCCATATGCTTCTGAAATTTCGACTGATTCTAGGACTGCTTACTCTTACTCTGCTTATCTTTCCAAGCTGGACATCTCAACTGAACTTGCCAGCCTAGATATTTATTCCCAGTTTCTGAGCTGTCTGAACCTAAGACAGAACACAATTGTAGATGACAGCATGGCCATGCTTGTGAACTTGAAGGTAGTACTCATCTCTCTCTCCTGCATTGAAGACTTCCATTGAAATATTTATAGGACTAAAAACTTTCTGATGTGCCAGTGTGGAGCAAAAGCAGTATCCAAAAGTTCCAATTCCTTGTTGAATCCTTCACTCTTTTCAGCCACAAGTGATTCTGTCCATAAGGTAAGCTTGATGGATTAGATGGTAAGTTGCTACTGATTAGTGACATGCCAATTCAGGTCCTGTTTAAGCATGTTAATGAAATCAAATTAACCATGTTTTTTTTCATTTGTAGAGGTAGGGCATAATTGAATGTTTCCCTTAAGGTATATATTTTATATTTTTAATGTAAATTAAGAGTTGAGATGTTAGGGACTGATAGGTGAATTATAAATTCTAAAGCTTAAACAGCTGAATTTCATTTGCCAAAAACATGATAAGAACTACCGATGATCACCAAATCTTGTTTTTGTCCTTTCCAATGTGGTTTATTTTGTACTATCCTACTGCTGTTGTGTGCTATAAAATGAATTAAACTGTACCGTTGTTTTTGGATTACGTCTGTGGTAGAAATTTTAGAAGGTTTATTTAGTTTCATATTTCCTTTGATCCTTTTTGCCATACTCTTTAGAAAAGAATGTCTTATTGGTCTAAGAAATTTGCCCCCATTGAAAACTCAGTCAGGTTGTCTCCCTGGAGTTACTTCTTAATGGCATTAGACTGCTCTGCGTGGGTGAATTTATGCAAGTTGGGGTGTTTCTACCTGTATTACTTCAAATTAATGTTGGGGTAGAAGTGCATTTTGTACAATGATGATTCTAGTCAGTAACTCATATACATGCAAATAATAACTATTACATCTGTTTTGTCTACAAGGGATCTGTTGTTCATTTCTTGACTACAAATAACTATACATCTTGTAGTCCAGGTTACTACTACTGGGCACCACGGGTGACTTTCAAGTATTTTTGTCTCTGGTCAACCAAGAGTGCAAATTATTTTGTAATTGCCATGTTTGGAAATCTGAAGCTTGGTTTAATTTCTTTTCCGCAGAGAGCCTTGCGCATTTACAAGAAGCAGAAACTTTTAGTTGATTTTCCATCTGTTAATAGTAGACAAGTAGGGCTCAACTCCGTATCCAAAATGGAGGAGCAAGTCCTTGTCAGTAACGTGATCGCAGCACAGAACCTCACGTTAAGTTGTGAGGGTGAGATGAATAAGGCAGTAGTACTGGACTTGGGTCAGGTGAAGGCAGAAGCTACAACAGTTGCTTGTGGACCGGCATCTGAAGAGATGGTGCCATCAGACAACCTAGTGACAGTTCGTGCTCATGACCCGCCTGTGAAGTTGGACATGCTTGACGAAGTCGTTAGCCATTATGGCCCACAAAAGCCAACCCATACTGTTAGTGGTGATCATATAGATGCCTCTGAAGGAGAGAGTACCGCAGCTGATGACTCTGATGGCCATAACATGGATGAGACTTGCAAGATCAAAGACGATGTTTCTTTTAATTGTGCTGAAGAAGGCCGGGGCCTTGGTGATGCAATGTATGGTTCTTTACTATTTTCAGATGATCCTTGCAAGGCATCCGATGATTTGATGGTTGGTTCAAATGAGTCAGAGTCAGTAATTTTAAGTCGGATACATCATTCTCCTGAAAATACACATTGAGACATTTTCGATATCTATGATCTTCAATGCCATTTTCGGATCAAGATCTTACCACTTTTTTGTTGTTTTTCGTTTGAGTAAGGGAATAAAAATAAAAAGAAATCAGCTTCGGATCCCAAGATTCGGGGTTCCAAGCTTCCATCAAATTTTCTGCGTTATCTGCATTTGGTCTTCCTTATTTTGTAGTGCTCTTTCTATTTGCTAGTATGCATACAGTACTATACAAGATAAGAACCAAACGTTAAGCGATCGGTGTCTTGAGCTGCTTTCACAATGTTATAGTTGCTAGGTGTCACTGTTCACTGAGTTTGATAAGACCTCAACAGAGGTTTCTATTAATCACTATTTACACATAAGATTGCCTACATTAGTGTAGGATGATGAGCAACCATTATTCAGGGAAAGTGTTGTTTATGATTAAGAATTAAGAATTCAAAGAAATAAAAAAGGGTTGGGGGGTTCGTGACTTATGTGATGGACCTATATGAAGTATGTATATAACATTATAAATTATTAATAAAAATAAAAATTTAAAATTTTATTTAATTAAAATTTCACACTACCTTCATGTGGATTTAATTAATTTGGCTATCATAACATGTAGACTAGGGCGAGAGTAAGCTGCTTCTTTTTAACCACTTGGAGCTTTTGCAATGGCTTCACTGATTTAGCTCCTCAGCTTTTCATCCCTGTTCAGTTGCCTATTTTCTTTCTTTGTTCTACCTTACCTTCTCCATCTTTACAAGGAATTAAAGGCAAAGACCAAACATATGAAGATAACTTTACAAGGATTAATTATAGAGACGCAAGAAAAGGAGGCCATTCAAGACGAATAAGATGCATTGCTAAGATTAATCACTTTTCTACATGTTATTAAAGATGAAAAATGCTAAATACATGAAGAACAAGGCTTAGAGAATGTATGATAACTTGCTCTACTTGTTTTTAATTAAATAGAGCCCAATTTGCATAATAAGAGATATTTAAAGGCTTTAGTTCGTTTTTTGTTATTAGTTAGCATGTTTTATTGTAATTGGGCTATAACTTAATTATTAAGCTCAAACCGTTTTAGTATTATTTTATAGTTTTGGTTAATTTCTAATTTGATCAGGATTCCTTAAATTTCTATTATGATTAGATTCCTTACGAAAGTAAGGATATGAATTAAAATACGATTCTAGAGTCCTAGTTAAAGTAGTATTAGTAGTTAGCGTTTGAATCCTTACTACACTTAATAAGAAATGTTGCTTTTGGACTCTAGTTCTCTTTTCCTTTTAGGATTCTAGTTCTTAGAGATTTTATGCCTATAAAAGGATGTCTTATTGTTGTAATTCGTGCATTATCAATATAGAAATCAAATTGAGAGTTTTCTTCAATTTTTGAGAATATCGTCATATTCTTTAACAAGAGCTTAGTATGATATTATCAAGGCAACTTGTGACGATCAAAATCCTTATAGCTTTGGTTATAATCTATGGGTTTGGTTAGGGTTAAGTCTCCTTGCTTTATTTGAATACCATATTAGGGCTCTAATTCCTTGTGGTTTTAGACGTTTCTAGCCAAAGGTTCACATATTATTTACCTTATCTTCCTTAATCAAAGCTGGTTTAGTTGGGTTGGGTTAGAGTTGAAACTATATTTCAACAAGTTTGCTCCCAGTGGCCTTTATGTCTCAAAATTTGCTTATGGAATTCTTCGAGTGTAAATCATTGAGACCAATTTTATGGATTAGAATTTCCTAAAGCAATTAAAATGTCACCTCCTAATTCATTCCTTACTTAATAACCTCTTAAAAACATTGTTGGAATCCCTCCCTGGTGAGACACGTGTCCGACGTCCTACGTGATATCTGGACGCGCATCCCACGAGGGAGGGATTCCTCACCACGAAAGAAACAAAATAGGAAAATAATCCTCATAATAAGTAAAACAGGCTTAATGCGAATCGGGGCCCAACAAACATTCCAAATTTGCTAAATAGTTCAAGAAACTAAATGGAGCCAAAACCTCATCATTGACAAAGATTTAATGAGCTTTTATTTGTGTGTGATCAAAGTATAAGGGACTCTTAAAGATAGCCAAGCTCCTTGAAAATTAGATTAACTAATGCTAGTTATCTAGTTTCTTCCTCATTACTGATTTCCTTATTGTTTATTGCTCAAAGTGAATTGATAGCCCTCATAAGTTAGGTCAAAGACCCCAATATTAGCGAAATAAGATCTTATCTCATTGCAAAGAAGTTTGATGCAATTCTCACCTTAAGCCTCAATAGAGAAGAGGGTGAAGTTGAAATCACCGAGTAGAATCCATGGGGTTGATAAGCCAAATCCTCTCATAAGAAGATCATTCCATAGGCTAAGTCTTTATAAACCAAAATTGGAGACATAGATGAATGAAAAAAAAGGCTTTACAGTTACTCCATCTTAAATTAATCAACATGTGAATTACCTGTTCATTATCAAAGGAGTTAATACCTTAAAACTCTTTTCCAAATAAAAAACAGAATCTATTCTCCCCTAATGGTGAAATTGATGATTGGATATAAATGTCAACATATTTTAATTAACCAAAGCTCTTTACAAGCTAACTCCTGGAGCTTTGTTTCTTAATCTTCAAAAACAAAAAGTTTAATGGAGGAAACATAATCAACAACAACTTGTTGTTTATTAGGGTTATTAATACCCCTCATGTTCCAAGCTATAATAGTCCAAAAGGAAGGTTAAAAAGAGCATGAACCTTTGATGCTCTTAATCTTTGCTTTCCCACCAAATTTCCTTTTCAAAATAAGGGCGAAGGAGTTAGAGTTACTTGCATCAGATAAGTGAGTAAACACTTCTATAATTTTACAAGTACTTAGAAGGCTAGGAGAAGAAATAGTGAAATCAAGAGCCTTAAACATCAAATCAAAGTTTTTTTTCATAAGCCAAAGTAACTAGACCTGCGCTTTCGCCACTCAATACATCCTTCTAAAGAGATGACATAATGATTATAAGTGAATTAGCCTTATAAAGTGAGCAACTAGGAACAACAAGCTCAAGCTCATTAACAATATAAGCAGGTGCTTTAGTACACTCAAATGCAACACTAGATAGATCATTAATAGCAATACGATGCCCATTGCTATTAAGATAGATACATTTCCTCCTATCAGACTTGTCTTATTAACAACATTAGATTACTTATTTCCTTGTACCATATGAATTTAAGGATGCGTTATAGGGCTCCAAGCCTAATAATTCATTATAATCCCCTTTTTGAAAAATCGTACCATTCCTTGACCATTCTTTTCAAGAGTTATCTAGTGTCAGATTCCAATGGTAAGTGACATGAAAAACATCCTCCTCAAGTTCTTCTTTTGTCATTCAGTAGCATTAAGGGGATTCCATTGGGCAATTTCTGAGACCTGAGCACAAAGCCTAATAAAACCTATTCTATTCAAGGTGGCCATATGCTCATTTAATCATAAAGGTTGGCCTATATAACTTACTATATAGCTCAGACCAATTATGGACTAATATAGATGGAAATTGGTGCTAGTGCAAGTTGCTCTCAATCATTCCTTTCCTCCTTAAAAGGATTCATCTTTGAATCACCTACATTATACAAAGATAAATCAGCAACATTAAAAGTAGCACTCACATTACCGTATTTTCTTGGAAAATATAGTTTGAAGGCATTGTCACTAATCTTCTCCAACACTTGAAAAGGTCTATCTCCCTTAAGCTGTAGCTTAGATGTCCTTTAAATAGGAAACCTCTTCTTACATATATGAACCCAAACCCAATCTTCGGATTCAAAAATAACCTTTATAAACCCATAATTAGCTTATCTTGCATATTGTTCATTTTTTTTCTCTCTCCATGTTATCACAAACCTTAGCATGCAAATCCATAAAAAATAACTTATGTTTATTATCCAAATTAATAAGTTCATTAGTTAAAAAATAGCATGCATGTCCAAAAGTACAAGTAGTTGATGCCTGCTAATTTAACACCATCAATCTCACAATTACTAGCAAAAGCAATAACTCTCTTTCTTTTCTCTTTATTTGCACTTCACACTCTATTTTTTTTTCTTATTGTGCTGCACCATTCTCTTTTCACTTTTCTGCATACACTCAATTTCTTATCACTGTTTTCTTTTGCTTAAGTGTTCACTTGTTTTTCTCTCACCTTACACTCTTTTTCTTGAGCTATCTATCTATTCAAACCACTAATGATTTTATCCATTATGTTCCTATTTAAAATCTCTACAAAAGTCCTTATAATAATTGCTAGGTATAGCTCAAACAATAGATAGAGGAATTGGAATGCCATATTGAGACTAAAGATTTTTAGAAACCATAGTAGACCAATCAAAGGACAATGTTTGACTACACTAAGCTGGATTTGAATGGGACACATATTACATTGAACATTATTTAGATGGTGCAACATTTTGTCTAGTTTAATAGGCTATAGGATAAGGATCCAATGAACATATAGCCAATTTTCTAGAGATTTATGACACCTTTAAGATCAATGGTTTCATTGATGATGCAATTAGATTAAGATTATTTCCGTTCTTCTTGAGGAAATAGGCAAAGCTATGGTTGAATTCTTTGCCTAGGGGAACTGTCACCATATGAAAGAAACTCCTTATGAAGTATTTTCCACTAGCCAAACCTTTTAAGTTGAGGAATGACATCTCTTCCTATGTTGATATTGTTATAGAAGTGCTCTAAAGGCAATCACCTTTAGCTATTATTGTATAAATTTTTTTGATTAATAAAAAAGGCTTTTTTGTTAATTTGATGTTTATGTTCTTTATGAATTGATGGTGATCTTAAATCAAATTAATGAAGTCTTTGATATATTACATAGCATGAAAGAAATCATGATGAGATTATGATAATGAGATTCCTATCATGTGTAATTGTGTTAGTATCTAAATTATCCCTAGTCATAGGATTAATGAGGCGGGACATTATTAATCCAAATAGACTAGCACATGTTATACTCCTTGATTAGATCAAGCAGTGGATCTCATAAGTTGTAAGCATTAGTTATTTAGAGTTAACATATGGATGCTTGTTAAGAGTAGTAAGTACATTAGATGACCTGCCATGAGACAATCATATAGATAATCTATCCTAGTGTTAATAATAGTCTCATCATAGCAATGGTGTAAATATCCTTAGACTTGAGGTGCTCAAGGATATCTTGGATACTAATCCTGTACTTTGACTCCATCCTCGTTGCCTCTTAGAGATTGCTAATAGGGTGGTAATTGGGTACAACTTGAGGTATTCAAACGTAATTGAGTAGCCAATAAAGAATTCACCACTCCTGATAGAAGGAGATGATACCCACAGCCTCTTGTCAGGGTCATTACTCGAGAATCTCTGGCCAGAGTGGAAATGTTATGAAGATAGTCTTCAGTGACATATCCAATTGAGTAATGAGCCTTGAGGACAAGAACTTGTTATACTAGTGCTCTAAAGGTAATCGCCTTTAGCACTTTTGTATAAACTTTATTTTGATTAATAAAGCGAAAGGCAATTTTTATTAATTTGATGTTCATTTATTTATGAATTGATGTCATTCTTAAATAGAATTAATGAAGTCCATGATACAAAACATAGCATGAAGGAAATCATGATGAGATCATGATAATGAGATTCCTATCAAGTGCAATTATGTTAGTATCTAAATTATCCCTAGTATTAATATTAATGAGACAGGACATTTTTAATCCGGATAGACTAGCACATGTTATACTCATTGATTTGATCAAGCAGTGGATTTTATAAACTGTAAGCATGAGATGTTTAGAGTTAACATGTGGATGCTTACTAAGAGTAGTAAGTACATCAGATGACCTACTATGAGATTATCATATGGATGATCTATCAAATGCCAGTGATTAATCTCATCATAGCAATGGTGCAAATATCCTTAGACTTGAGGTACTCAAGGATATCTTGGATAATGATCATATTCTTTGACACCATTCCTTGTTGCCTCAAGATGAGGTCGCTCATAGGGTGGTGATTGGGTACAACTATTGGTATTCGAAGGTAATAAGGTAATCAATAAAGGATTCACCACTCTTGATAGAAGGAGATGATACCCATGGTCTCTTGTCGGAGTCATTACTCGGGAGTCTTTGGCCAGAGTAGTTATGTGTCATAAAGAGAGTCTTCAATGACACATAGAGTAATGAGGTTCCTAGGACAAGAACTAACATCATTTGGACTAGATGTGACATAGTCAGTCCAGTGGGAGTTGACACATAGCCCATACTCTAAACTAAGTAGGGTATATGATCGTGAAGGGACAAATTGCATGGTAATTGTCTACAGAAAGGTTTGCAAGTTGGATAATTAACTATCAAAGAGTTCATGTGTTAATTCACTTATGTTCCGATAAATTGGCATCATGAAACCCTTCATGATTTGCTTGGATTAAGAGTTAGTTCAAGTGGCATGAAACTATTCATGATATGCTCAGATTAAGAGTTAATTCAAGTGCCCAAAATAACCAGGAACCTAAGGGCCACATGCATAAAAGATCCGATGAAATATAAAGTGTGCATGACTGTCATTTTAAGCAAGTCACGATCGTGACCCACTTTATGGCAAGTGGTACATAAGTTAGTCCTTCAATTATGTACCCATGAAATTAAGCTAAAAAACACAATTGAGAGGCAAAGGGTCCAAAGGATTTTTGGAGGTTGAGAGGAGTGATTTTGAGGTTTATTCATGCAATTTTATGCAATTGTTGCATGAGTTTAATTGCATGTAACTTGTTTATGATCTAACTCTCAATTGAGTATCTACTTGAATTCATCTTGTTTGGTGTCTAAACACCCTTATACACTAATTTTTCTTCATCTTTGCATGTTCTTCACTAGTTGTTGAAGGTGTTTTGGTGTTTGCTACAACCCAAACAAGCAAAAGATTCAACAAAGGAGGAGCATTTGCAAGGTACATATGTTATAATTTCATGTTCTTACATTCTACTTATACATGCACATAGATTTTGAATTTTCTAAGGATGTCTTGGTGTTGATATTTTGATTCCAATGCTTCCGCTGCATAGCCATTCATGAGATACATGGACCCATGTATTAGATGATCTATTGAACATGTGCAAACTGTTTACTAGGTTGTGACTAACATGCATGTTGATTTGGAAAATTTCGTATAAATTGTATAAAAATGTTCTTTATGATTTTCTTTCACATAAATGTTTATAAGATGTTATATTATGTTTTTGTTAAATGAAATTGTAATTGAATGTCATTTGCTATTTTATTAAGAATTAATTTCTAGTCTGTTCATATGTTGGCTTATGGGAATTTATGGAAAACAGAATGCATGTGCTGATTTTGAAAAATTCGTAATACTTCTAGAAAAATTGTTTTCTAATTTTCTTTTTTAAAAATTGTATATCATGTTTTTGTCAAAGGAAATTGCAATTAAATGTCATTTGCTATTTTATTACAATTTTAGTTTTAGCCTAATGCATGTATGAAGTTACGAGAAATTCTAGAAATTTGATGAAAATGCATGCTTGTAAATTCTAAAATAATTTTATAAAAAATTGTTTGTATGAATTTCCTTCATAAACATGCACATATGATGTTGCCACGTGTATGAGATGTATGACACCAATTTTTGAAGTGTTTGATTATTTACATGCATGCTAGTGGTGTATGACAAGTGTTAACGGACATATAATGTGCTGGCTAATTCCACTTAGTTTATAAAGAATTGCTAGGAATTAGATTCTGGAATTTTTTATTAGGCATATTTAGAATTTGTAAAAGACTCAGGAATTTTTCTAGAATTAATTAAACTTGATTCAATTGATAGATCAAGTCAAAGTCAACATTGGTCAGCTTTTTGAAAGTTGACGGGGTTGACTTGTTTGATGACTTATGTGTATGTGTTTTGGTTATAAGACCTTGAAACATTTTTATGAGATAAGAAATGTATTATTTTGATGCTAGTAGCATGTTGAGTGCATATTCTTGAAATTAGAGTTCCAGAAAAATTTTAAACATCGAATCGGTCTTTTTAGTGTCTAGTAGGTTAACTCATGTATCTTGATAATTTTGGCCGTCAAGATATTTTTTGACTTATGTCGAAATTGTCTTGATAAATTTGAGATGACCTAGGGATGTTTTAGATGCCTAATTGATGTTCGGGAATTTTGGAAACATAGGGATTAATATAGAATTAATCAAAGTAGAGCATTGCATTTCTAATGTGACTAGAAAAGGCATGTGTACTAGAACTAAAGTGTTTAATTTGGATATCAAAATAATTGAATTTTAGGGTCCTAATCGAATCACATTCATAATTTGAATTAGCGGAGAGTAACACTAGCACCCGATTCGATTCAAGAGTTAAATCAAATCACAAACTTTTGATGCATAATCAAGTCACAACCTAAATTAAACCTCCTTTGTGTGTTAAATACATTAGATGCATTTTAAGGGTTGGTTAAAAAGGCATGATAAGGTGGTTATAAGCATAAGCTCAATTTAATTGAAGCGTCCATAATCATGCCATATAGTTATAGTAACTATCTGAATATATATGTGAGATATATATAAGTCCATCCAAGTGATCTAAGAACAAATCCCTTAACCAAAATATTAGGATTTATGCCTTCCATTGATATGGCAAGAATCAGAGTTCTTTTAGTGTTAGGTTATTGGGCAAACCCAAGCCCACTCTACACGAATATGTTCATACCATGGAAATTAGATTTTTGGATTAATGGGTTTGTAACAACCCAGATCACCCGCTCACAGATATTGCCTACTCTGGGTTGCCCATCGGGTTAAACCTCTCACGGTTTTACTCTTTCCACCTTTGGAAAAACGCGTCTTGTGGGGGAGAGGTATCTATTTCCTTATAAGATATACTTCGTTCTCCTCTCTACACTGATGTGGGATCTCACACTCTCTAACCCCCTTAGGACCCAACCCTTTTTAGGGTCCAACCTAGCTGGCACAACGGTTCGGGTACCAGCTCTGATATCATTTGTAACAGCCCAGACCAACTGCCCACAGATATTGTCCGCTTTAGGTTTCTCCTCGGGCCAAACCCCTCACGATTTTGCTCTTTCCACACTTAGGAAGATGATATTGTTTGCTTTGGGTTGCCCCTCGGGCCAAACCCCTCACGGTTTTGCTCTTCCCACCCTTGGGAAGACGCGGATAATATCTGTGGGTAGATGGTCTAGACTGTTACATTATGCCTATTCTTCCCATTATAACATTAAACTCTATACCTAGGTTTGATCCATATATAAAAGCTTGATGCTTGCTTTTAGGATTAGTCCTAGTAAATGTGGAATGTGCATGCATATGCTTGGATTTGGATGTTATATACTGTTGAGGCAAGTTTTAATCTATTTAAATCCCTCAATATACTGCAAGCGCACAGGTGGGTGTAGTATGTGAGATGTCGATGCCTCGAGGAGTTGTCGAACTAATCTAATTCTAAGTTATCTAAGGCCTAAAAATTATTTAAAATGAAACTAAAAGCTGAACATAAAAGTAAACATGTGAAAATGATTGATTAGAATTAAAATATAAATTTAACACACAAAGAATCAAATTGAGCACCACCAAATTAACAATGGAAATCACACAAGGAAGATTAGTCGATTATGAGAAGGGAGATTTATCCTATCATCAAACATTAACATGATTACTTTTGAGTTAATACGGTATCGGTCTTAGACTTTGGAAGGGTGGGTTACTCACTCTTGAGTTATAATCATTAAACCCTAAATCATAACCCCTAATTGAATTATAGATTTTGCAATCTCTTAATTAACAAAAAACCCATAAATCCAATTAGATCTTAAGCCCTCTAATAGACTACTGGGTTCTTACACGAGATCTCTCTTCATCTAAATTCCCGATTTAATTATTTGTGTGATCTATTAGATTGTTTAACTCTCATTACCCAATCTAATCGCTTTGCTACCAGTTCACTCTCTCGATTTGTTACCGAAGCATGCAAATACAACAAATAATCACAACACCCAATGTATTAACATCAAAAGAAATCACATTAACGTTGATTAAGAACAAATCCTGACGCAGAACGGAAGTTACGAATGGAACAAGAACGTTTAGACTCCGTTCAGGAGTTTAATCAATGTCGTTTGATT
>JAOTBA010000007.1:7568263-7583680 GCA_025629845.1 Erythroxylum squamatum | reverse complement strand
CCAACCACCATCAATGGTAATGGTAATCATTCCTTCATCTTAACCAACCATCATAATTATAATGATTATATCCATTTCCATTCCTCACAATATTCATTCCTATTCCCATTTCCATTACCCTCTATGAACCAAGCGCACACTATCATTGCCTGTTTGATTTTTGGTTTAGAACACTAACCATCTTTGGGATGAATATAAATTATAATTTGCAAACAAAAATTATATAAAATGGTATAAAAAGAACATATATAAGTCTTTTATCTAAAGAGCTTTGTCTTCTATTTTACTCCCCGTCAACAACGTGAATAAGAATTTATTATAAATTGCTCTAAATTTAAGATATTAATATATATAAATTTAGACTTAATTTTTTTTAAAAAAAATTATAACCCAAAATCAATTCTTAAATTTTTTAAACATAATCTCAATCTATGGAGTAATTTTTAAAATTCAAGTCCTTTAGTTTTTAAATTTAACTTGTTAAACCATATAAACCAAATCAACATATACGAGTATATTTTTGGCTTGTACTAAATTTTCCATAGAAGGATCTTTGTTACTTTTCGGCATGCTATTTGATAGCTCGTTTTTACTTCAATATTTATAAATAATGAAAAACCAATCACCTTTTTATTAAGGTCAAAGATTTGTCAAAAACAAAATAAAATGATATATGAAAAAAGGGAATTACACATTTTCTTTCTACCTAAAGAATAACAATTAAGAAAAAAAGAAGAAATTACAAAATTTCTGTATGACTGAAAGATCCCAAGCTCGTGGTCATGGATGGGGGTTAGAGCTCCTTGCGGAGAAACAATGACTTAACTCTGGGCTGTCCTAATTCATGAACTTTCGACAATTTGGGGCTTTGCATAAACATGGCACTTTGAATTCATCAGGTTCGTCAGGGTCAAACAAGTAGTCGTACCTATCAAATACACATCAACAGTAATAAGACCACACAAATTATCTGATTACCTCAAGTTGAGAGACAACATAGCGTTTGAAAAAGAGAGAAATTACGTAAGCTCGTCACCAGCTGAGACATTACTCTTAGCGATAAGTACAATCCGACTTTCGTCATCACCCACACTCATAATCCTTGCATAGCAATTGGGCATACACTGCGTCGAAAAAGAGAAAAAATGTCAAACATAAGAAACTTCATCAAATTTGGGTTACTACGAGCGCCGCTATTGGGAGTGTGTGAGTTAGTTGTAGTGCACGCTTTGCACGGACGAGAAATTTTCTTTTCTCGGTGACACAACAGTACGGACCGTCGCATTCTATTTCACATAACAGATTATTAGTCTGCAATGACATGCAACATACAGGCATAGACAACTTCTACAAGAAGGCGGAAGTCAGAAGGAGAACCAAGTAGAGACTTACTGAATGGTTTATCAAGCGTGCTATATTTCCTTTATCAGTAGCATCTACCACTACCTCTTCGCTGATTTTAAAAAGCTGTTAGAGAAGTTTAAATCGGAGTTAGCTGTCAAGTTGATAAGGAAAGAACAAACGGAAAAAGGGTGACAATAAAGGCATACAATCAGAGGGCAATAGTAAATTCAATTAATAGAACAACATAATGATATCGAAACTTCAATCACTAGTTGAACCGCCATCTCACACTACTAAAACCACCTGCACATAATAGAAGAGCACAGAGGAGACAAACTCACATAACAGTCTTTTCCTTCTAATCTATAGCGTGTCTCCCTAAGGTCCGCAACACTGCGTCTTACCTGTTCACCACGATACTCAAGAACCTGGACACACAGCCATGTTATTTGCATAAGAAAAACACATTCATACATGTGTATGATGTCCATGCAATAGGCATGTAACTCGTTTTTTGGAAGAATAGGCACGTGACTCCTAGCCCATGAAATACAATAAAGTTAAATGAATAAACAAATTTCATGCAACAAAAGTAAGCTTGACATTTACTGCATAAGTGTCAATTTATAAAATGCTTAAGGGTGCCAAGGCTTCTATTGTTTGATAATGCTATAACATTTAACTCTTGCATAAATCTGAATTCACACTAATACCAAGATAGAGAATTTTATACGAGGGACCACGTAACAAACCATTTCTCCTTCTTGAATGTTTCTTCGTGCAAAGAGACCCCATCCATGTATTCCAGATCTACCAAAGCATACTCGGTCATTTTCAGTTCTCTGGATCATGCATAACTATGAAATTATCAGAAAGACAACAAGGAAAGAAGCTGCTAAAAATAAATATAAGAATGAAAAAAATTGCCTGCAAGTGATATAGTCTTTCTCTAAAGGATGAAAAACTTTTAGGCTCCTCTACTACCTGTCAAACAAGAAAGCGAAGCACCTTACTCATCAATAATATATTGATTCCTCTAAACGCAGATATAAACAGGTGAAAACACAAATCCTCACAACAGTTGAAGATTAAAATAGAGAATCTTACTCTGTACATGTTGAGGCTTTGAATTGCACCTAATGGATGATGACAAGGTCCTGTCAACTTATGGGAAATGGCTTCTTCAGCTGTTCTCTGGTGTATCACAAAAAGGAAAGTGTGTCAGAGTTGATCTTGGAACCAAGCAAGTTGTGCTATTCTATAAATAGAAAAAATGCAAAAATAGTACTTTTATATGTTCAAGGTGTTCTGAGCTTTCACTAAAATTGATTAGACAACCTTTCCCATTTTTAACAGGATACAGTTCCTTCTCATCAATCAGATAGTTGATCTTATATTTAGTCGTAAAAGCTTTAGGTATCTAATAATACATGAAGCACAGAAAGTATCTGAAGGATCCATGCTTAATAAAAAGAAATCCAAACTCTGCTGGCAGTTGACTACAAACACCAGAATTCAAAATCTCACCATCCACCCAGGAAAATATTAAGATAGCAAAGCTGTAGAAATGTTGTACCGAGGACCTGGTGTTGTTTATTGATTCACTGACTAATGCTGTTAAAGAGGAAAACTACCATTACCTTCTTGTTATTGTCCACTCGTTTGAAGATTCGACACCTTGCAGCAGAGTGTGGTTCACTCTCTATAGTTTCTCTTGTTGACAATTCTTCAAGTTTCAATCCGTTTGCTGAAATAAGTCTTGTACCAACCCTTTTCTTATTTTGATTGAGGCTTTTGGTAGAAAACACACCCACAGGAGTCTGTATAACTAAAACAGTATCTGGATTTGGAGCTCTGAACAAAATAAACATGAAAACATGAAACCATATAAGCACATTTATGCAAAACAAGTAATGAGAGTGGTAATGCACAAAATAACAGTAAATTCATCAGAAATGAACTCCCACTGCAAATGTCCAGGAGATAGATGCTACCACTGTTATCAAGAAAGAGGACACATACCTGTGGTATGCACAATAAGAAACCATTTTTGTTGTCTGCTTTCCATTTTTCTCCAAGCAGTGCAACTGTAAATAAAACAAATGAAATTACAACTTCAAAACAGAAATATAAAAGCTAATCCACGAAGATTAAAGCTTAAGCTATCTAGTGTTGCATTCTTCTACAAGAAATATCACAACATTTTTTAGGTAAACAACTAATTCACCTCCATCCGATACCCAGCCCTCGAAGCACACATTGCATGGAAGTAAGTAGAACACTTGCAGCATTGAGTGCAGGAACCATGGACTTGCTTGCAAATAACACAAATCTGGAAATCCATGTGAGGACATATAGATTATTGCACAAAAATGCATCTACATAAAAGAGTGATATTCTCGTAAAGCACATGCTAGAACTGAAATATAAAATAAAGCCAGAGTCTTAATGCTTTAAGGAATATTTATAAAAAACAGTAGACACATAGAGTATCTCCCTCTTTTATTAATCTTGTTTTTTATCCTTTACTTCAGACTAATAGTAATACCCGATATCAGTATGAGAATGAAGGAAGAGGTAATCTCCAATTATAGACTTCCAAGAAGTACAAAGAAAATAGAAAAACCAAAATTGTGAAACTTTTTATGCATAGCCCTCTCTTTATATACTATCTAGTATCAGCCTAACAAAGAACACTGTTTTGCCACTAAGTTGAGTAGTTTTGCCTAAATAAAAGAACAGCCATCAAGCACCGATTATTAAATTAAAACTCTACCTTTACGAATGAATTTGACGGGATACTTAATATTCCAAGTGCAGGTTCCATCTTTTCATCACTAGCGAAGGAGACTTCAGGTTGAAACCATGCACATGTGACATGAACCCATAATGTCTCCACATCTGTTGGCTTTAGAGCACCACCTATTTTTGAGGGGGAAAAAATAGTAGAGGAGAAAATGATAAAGAGATGAGACATAAAATCAAAAAAATAAAAGCAAAACCAGCTAAAGAAATGCTTATAACGGTAATGGAAAGGAAGTATACACATTATATAGCAATACAAAATCTATGTCATAGGCAACAGATGTGGGATAGGACTTGTAGAGCTATCTCAAGAAGAGACGAGATCCTACCATTTGTTATGCTCAATGTTAAGGAAACCCAAAAAGAAAAAAAGGCATCTGAATCTCAAACATCTATTATAAGATTACGAAGGATTTAACCTTTTACAGGACAAAGGCAACACTCTCGCTTGACATCAGTTGTTTCACATGCTTTGCAAACCCATGAAGTAAAATCCCGCACATTCCTTGCCCCATAGCATTCTTGATGAACAGCTATCTGACACCTGGAAAACACACATTAAGAGTTAGCATTTAGAAAAACAATTTCCCAGTTGCTGTTAAGAGAGATTAGCAGATAATGCCTTCCTTTTCTCACTTCTTTTGGAGCCATGGGTTCCAGCTAACGAACCAAGAAGCACATCAACTCAATTTTAGACAGTTATAGCATGTATGCAATAATGCAAAACTGACAGCACAAGATTGCTTGAGTAGGACGCTTTAGATTTCGTATAAACAAAGGGACTGAAGCTCAAATTATCAGCAGCATGCAAAGCATTCTAACTATCTTGCAATCCTTTTAGCCACAGACTAAGATTTTCTCCGTTACAGAATTGGAAGGTTGTCCAAAAGACAAAGTGGAAAACTACTTGATCTATTTGTAGTTTAGACCAATACATGGCCCAAGGGTACAGTTACTGTTCCTAGCGATTATCCACAGAACCAAATAAACAAATGAAATGGAATTCCAATCAACAATTTTCATACTACCTGTTGCAGATAATAATCTTGTTGTAGTCCCAGTCTTCAACCCATCTACATACAGCACAACGCTCTGTTGTCCACTTTGCATAAACTGGTTCATATTTCTCTATAATTGCAACCATGAGAATAATTTCATACATCAGTACTGTAAATCCAGGCAGCAAAGTTAAATAAATTTACCAGTAGCAGTATTTAGTTCTTGAAATAGACAAATACCTTGCAGAAAAGCAAGCAACTTTTGTTTCCGCTCTTTAATGGAAGAACGCTTTGGTTTCACAGAAATAGCACGATCATGATACTCGGCTAACTGCATCATCTGCAAATGCAAAGCATAATGTATTTTAATTTAGCACAAACCTCATACCATATGACCATAATTTCTGCACATGTAAAACTCAATCAAGAAAACAAAACTGACAAACTCTCATATCCACAGTTACATGGGTATGAGACAGTTCGTGAATATTACTACCGTAGATGCAACAATTATTTCATAACACTCCAAATTAAGACAAAATCAAGAGATGACCGCTATTTAGAATTTGAGATAAAGATGTCCACAGTTGCTATACGAACCCATTGTTCTAGGGGTAGCATGGAACCTTTCACCCTGACACTGGTCTTCCAGTTTTTTGCTTTGCAACCTGTATGTCGTTCCCATTCACTTAGTGCTTGCTTTTCTGACCCACAAGACCCGCATTTGCACACAACCCTGAAGCAAAGCAAGGTATTTTATAAATCAACTTCAGTACTAAACCAAGACAACTTGAACCAGAATCAAAATCCTCTATAAAATGGAAACTTCAGTAATCTCCGAGGGAAATAAAAAAAAAACTTATGAATCAATTAACTAATAGAAAATCCCTCTATCAGCCTCCCAAAGTGAAACATCATCTCTTCAGAATCAAAATTCTTTATAAAATGGAAACTTCAGTAATCTCCAAAGTAAATAGGGAAAATCAAAGGAAATTTACAAATCAACTAACGCATAGCAAATCCCTCTATCGACTTTCCAGAGTGAAACACCATCTCTTCCTATCATAGAGACAAAAGGTCTCCACAAGCAATCAGCCAGTTGTAACACTCTGTACAAGTTATTTAATAATTTTAACTGTTTTGCATTTTCAGATCTGAGAACAACCCTAGCGTTGCAATTGGACATGCAATCCAGAAACAGAAACCCTTAAATGTTACAGAACTAAAATGGGAAATTTATTTTATTATAGTTATCTTCTCTTACATGTGAAGACTTGGGAAATAAATGCCTTCCATGCCTGAGCAGACAACAGTGACCTTGTTAGGAAGCACTGGTTGATCATTACTTTTGTTCAATCTGAATGGAAAGATTCATAACCATCAGAAAGGAAACCAATTATAATACAATAATCAAGATATAAAGCGTCAATATCTCCCAATCAACAAAGGAATATAATATGTTACTTGGATCTGGTCTGCCTTGTTTCAGAGTCAGATAATTCAAAATTAAATTTTGCTTTGCAGGTAGGGCAGTAATAATCAATGCCTCCCAGATCCTAGAGTGAGCAGAAAATTGGTCAGCAAAATCATAAAATTTCAATTTTAATTTTTTATAACATAGATAGAAAAAGACCCTATCCAAACAGCATTGATGAATTATACAAAGACATGCCTTGAGATGCTTGGTATTTATTTTGTCGCACTCGGCATGGACCCATACTTTACACCCATCACAACAAACCTAATTCAATAAACAAATGCATAGAGTTAGTATGGAGAAAAATTAAGGGAGAAAAGAAGCATCACAAATCTGCTTCAAATGGTAAAGCTGCCTCACCCAGCTCCCACTGTCAGAATGATTCCAAATTTTCGTGCATATTCCACAGTAATGTTTTGATTTGGTTAACTGCAATAACAAATTAAGTAATTTAGAACATGTAAAGTAACAAACTTATACACAACAGAAACGCTGACTAAAAATTTTTACATACAAAAGGGATATACAAAAAGGATAAGATAGGTGGCACCAACCCTAGCACAAGTTTTACATAAGAATTGGTCTCCAGAATTTGAAGCCTTCAACTTTTTAGACAATTTAAATGGAAGGATCATGCCACATCCTTCACAAGGTCTAATATCTTTATTCTTGCCAAAAACATTCTGCAGAAGAACCACTACTGTTGAGAATTATGGACAAGGATAACAAGTTATTAACAACTTATCAATCAATATTTAGTGTAGATAAAGCCACCTCCAACAGCATTTTCGTGGGCAAAAATACCACTGCTGGGAAGCTCAATGTTCCTGTTGTCCCACATTGATGAATGTGAAAGGAATCATAGCAAATGGAAAAAAGTCTCCGGATGGAAAATCTTTTCTTGTCAAATTGCAAAAGGGGAGTCAAAAAGCTGGAATTTGTTTGTTCATGAAAGACCTTTAAAGTTATATTGGAAAAAATGAAAAACCAAGAGCTGTTTGAAATAATTCTACCCTGATGTTCAGCTTAACATTTTTGGGGAAACAGCATTTACTAATCAGAGAATCAATAAGCCTCATGATCAAAGCCAAAACTAGTGGCCTGTTCCACGTGTGCAACAAAAGGAAGCAGGAAGATATCAAAATTGGAAAATGGATCAAACAAGCTCCTAACATTTACTTCGAAGTACATCATGGTCCCTAACGTTTTGAAGTGTTAAAGTAACCCCCTAATGTTATGAAAAAGAACAATTTAGCCCTTATTTGAATGATTCTAGTTAACATTCTGTTTAAATAAAGGTTAAAAACATCAACTTTTGGAACATTAGACATTCCACTTCATCAAAGTTTAATGGTTTCAGTTAAAAGTTCATCTAAATAAGAAATAAATTGTTCAACTTTGTAACAGAAAGTTCTCATTCATGTGCTTTGAAACATTACAAATCATAATACATTTCAAAGTAAATGCTAGGGGCTAATTTGTGTTCCCGAGCAAATCTTGAAAAAGGACTCTTGATGCGTAGGCATATGGAATATTATTTTACATAGAAACTATTCCAAGTAAGATGGAAACGTGAAAACAGTGACCAACAAAAGAGCAGTAGATCTAAAAATACTGATATTCTTCGAGGAAATAAATAAAGGTAATATCTTAAGTCAGGGACCATGTTTTCTCAAACGAGTATGAGCAGATCTAAGAGTTTGCCAGTTTTTTATGGTAATTCTAAGAAGGGATTTTAAAAGAAATTTAAATTTGAAAATGACGAAAAGGCATCAAGCTAATAGGATAAAAGAGTAAATCTGGAAGAAGAGAAATGATAATTTCAGTACAATTGTCGAATATCAATGGCAAGCAATTGAAAAATAAACTGTTTCAAAGAGGTCATGGTTAAGCCCATCAAGAATATTTGAGAAAATAACTCGTTTGACAGGGTTCACTCCAACCCAGCTTCATTTCATAAATCTATATCCTAAAGTCTCTATGGCCGATTTAAAGAGTTAATCCCACAGGCAGCAAAATATAGCTGTACCTAGCAAGTTATAAATAGGAAACATTTAATCATCTTCATATTTAACTAACAGTACTTTTGCAGTCATCAAATTTGAATGTGTATCAACCGCATGGTGCTGAACTTCAAAGGATATGTTACCAAGGGCCAATATAATGTCATATATTCTTACTACAGGACCGCAATGAGTTCTCATTCAGCACCCTTGGAATTAAAAGTACATAAGAAGGAAACAAGATACGAGGAGAACAAAAAAGTACGTAGAAAGCATTGTAAGACACTAGCCTGGCTCAGAGAGCAACAGTCTTCCTGGTTTGAGCCAGTGGCCTCTTGTACCCATCTGAAAACAGAATCATCGTAAGTTGAATTCCCAGCAGCCATGTTTATATCCTGTATCAACTTCTCCATAAACCCCTGTTCTGCCAAAAATGCCTCCTCAATTGCCGTCTGAAAATCATCAGGCTTGCCACTCTCCAACTCAGACTGATCCTGAAATCTATATGAAACAGACTATCTTTAAAATTAAATTTGTGAAGTCCTCAAGACAAACAAAACAAAGGAGGAAATTTTGCCTACCTGTGCACAAAATCCATAAATGGAAAGATCATCCCATGTTTAACCCAAGCATAATCCTACACACAATCATCCAAAGTACCATACTTAGAGATCCCACGCTTCGAGAAGTAAAAAAACCACAGAAACTTAATAAACGCAGCAAGTCCCTAGCATGGAAACCGATTATTTGTTCATACCCTTTGAGTATCATTCCCAGAGTAACCCAAAAACATCACACAAGCTGCATCCGGTATACATGATCTCAAAACCAATTCCGGTGCTTGTGTCATCGGATCAATCACAATGGCTGGCCAAAAGGGGTCTTTCTTCCCTGATTTTGCCCACACTATATCACCTGAATAGAAATCCTCGGGACCATACAAGCCATCTTTCCTCTCACGCCTCTCCAAGCTATTCAAATCAACAATCACACGCTTGTAGTCTTCCACCAACTCTTCTTGTAATGAAGTAAGTGTAATACGTGAACTCAAATATCTTTCTACATCAAAACCCGCTTCTCCTGCATCCTCTGTCTCACGAAATGTGTCAACTTTAGCACACAATGCCGGAGTGCATCCTCTTCCACTATTCCGCTGTTTCTTCACAGTACCATTACAAGTTTTATGTGCTCTAGTACTAAATGTCTCTTTCTCTTTATCCCTCCTACCATTGTTACCACTTGCACCATATTGAACACCTTCATCATCATCATCGTCATCAATACTATAATCACGCAAACTAGTTTTGCTCTCTTTTCTCCAGTCCTCGATAATTGAATCGTTAAACCGCGAAGGGAGTACCTGAACCCGCCCTCTAGACGTTCTTATAAGAGGCGGCCGCGCAGCCTCCATCGTCCGATTGGTTATTCTAGTCAAATGTCGACCCAAAGGTTTAGTCTCTAACTCGTCCATTTCGCTGGGAGGTGGGAAACAAGAAATTTCCCTGCACCAGGAACCATCAAATCCCTCCTTGGAAGAGCCACCGAGAATTCCAGGAAGACTCAACGGAATTACGCCGGCGGCAACCTCTCCGAGAATATTGAGAGGATAATAACCATTAAGCTTACGCTTCTTCCGAGAAGAAGAATTGCTGTCGTCGTGGTCACCAACTGAGTCGCCGAGTTTACACCGTTTGAGACTCGGCATTTTGGATTTCAAGTTCCGCTTGATTATCATTCTGGCAGAACCCAATCACAGAGTAAAAAAAACAAGAAGAAAGGATCACGTCATGAAGAAACAACAAAAACTACCAGCTCTTAAATCCAAAATTTGACTTCAAAACCTCTTCTAATTCCCTATCCCACAAAACCCTAATTGAGAGGTTGGTTCCGAGCAGAGAAAGCTCGAAACGATAGAACAGAGACTCCGTTTCCCCTCAGAAGACACGACTGTGGTGGAAGAGAAATTCGCAGGACAGTTGAGAATTGGAAAGAAGAGATGAAAAGAGAGGAGATTGAAATCGAAGAGAGAACGGAAAGAAGAGAGAGATCTATTCGGATGGGGAGCTTTCTCTCTCTAAGTAAAGCTTCGCAGAGGGAAGAAAATTAACAAAGTATTTCTTTCCTTGTTTAAAAAATTATCACGACTACTCGTCCTAAATGTGAGTAACAGAGGGAATTATTTATTATAAATAAAGGAAACTAGGATTTAGGAGTATTTGTAGAGAGAGAGAGAGAGAGAGGGTGGCTTGTCTTCGGTTCGGCGTTATCTATATTGTTGTGCGTGTGCGCGGTTGAATAATGTGTTGAGCTGACGACGTGTTATTTAAGGTTTTTTTTTTAATGCACTAAATAGACACTTGGTTTGGAGCATGAAATCTGTCTGAGGAGCAACTGATCTGAGAATTTGTTTGTTGTTGGTACTCCATTCTTTATGTTGATGCTGTCTTTGTGAAAGTAAGTTGACAAGAGAGAGAAGTGGGTTGCTCCGAGAGCAAAAAGATATGCTCCAAGAATGTTGGAAGCGTGTTCTTCTTAGTCTTTGGTTGCTTTGTTGGGGTCATCGTGACCATTTTTCGTCGATTCAATTTCTGACAAATGTATATAGCTGCTGGGGTGAAGGTGGCTGTCAGAAAGAATTGTCTTCGTGGAATGGATTATATCTATTTCACTTCCCACCATTTCCATATTTGTTGAATTGGACATCATATCTAGTTAATTAGTGCAATGGATGGAATAGAAGGACAAAAGAGAATCATACATGTGTGAATGATAAGGGAGACAGGGATAGAGAGAGAAGCAGACCAGAACGAAAGTGAAAAAGAGTGAAATTGGAGTCCTAACTCTCATGCGGGGGTTAGTACAACTTGTTAGGGGAGTGGAATGGTCATCGTTGTTTCTGGCATGAGTCTTGCTTTGGATATCAAATATAGGTGAGCTTGCTTCAGACGGCGGCGATGGAAAGACAACTGTAGCAAGGGACTACCTTATACTCAATTATTCCATACTAATAACCAATATTTTTAAGGTGGGGCTAAAAATTAAAACAGTAATATAAAAAGTTTGAAGTTAAAAATGTATAAAATTGGTAAAATATTTAATAAATTGTAAATTTTAAAAAATAATTAAAAACATGTGCTCGTTTATTAAATTTTAAATTTTAATTAAAATATACTGTTAAATAAAAAATAATTGATTTATTTTAATTTATTAAATTCAATTAAATTAAAAAATTCAAACTTCAAAACAAATTCAAAATTTTGCTATTTAACCGATAAAACCGATTCAACTTTTAAAGATGACGTCCCAAAAGTTGAGCAGCCAAAGGTTATGGGAATTTTGTTTTTGTCTTCTCCTTGCATCCTATAATTGAAAACCTAATTGTACTATTGATGATTTGGTAGTTATGACTTATGATACCATTATTAGTTAGCTTGGTGAATTAAGGCACCCAATGCCAGTAGCCTAAACATGGGGATCAAATCCCTCTTTCCTATTCGAGTGCTATCCTATGGAAACTACAAAGGGCATTGGGTGGCACTGAGAATCGGGTTAATAGATAAATAGAACGAAGAGAGCATAGGGTGGTATTAAGAATCGGGAACAATTACCCCGTATCTCTCCAATATGCATCATCATTTAGTAGATGGAGAAGATCGAGAGGGCACAGGATGACACTGCAGCCATCCTGTACCTCCAACATGCAGCTTTATTTAATAGATGGATAAAATAGAAAGGACACAGGATGACATTGATAATTGGAAACAGCTCCCCAATATGCAACTTCATGTTTTAAACTGTTATACAAGATGACACTGACAATTGGGAGCAGCCACCCTGTGCCGGCTTCATGTTTTAAACTGTTATCAAACTCAGAATTATACAATTTTTTGCCCATTAATTTATTTCTAAAGTACACATTACATCGATTGTTTTCTTTTCTATATAATTGAAATGTGGCTAATTTATTTTCTTTTCAAATTATGTTAAAGCAAAACCTACCAAACATACTTATAAAATAAAGTCAACGATTTAATATTTTTGTTTTCCATTAAAAATGAGGAAAAATCTATTGTCGTTATCGCTGCACAATTTATAATGTTTACTTCAGTATAAACAAACTCATTTATATAATATTTTTTTAATTTATATCAGATTAAATAATCTTTAGACCAAATTAAACAAATCAAATTACATTCATTTAGTTTGAATAATATGGATTGGTTTGAATTTTTAAAATTTTATATTTATTAGAAATAAGTAATAATTATGACATCCCTTTAATAGTGAATAAAAATATTGTTCAAATAATGAAAAAAAGTTATACATATAAAGTAAGTATTTTAACCATTTTTTTATAATGTTTGAAAAATATTTACAATAAAATTGCAACTTAGCGAATAATTTAAATGAATTGAACAAATTTTAATATTTAGTACAATAAAATTATTAATTTCATTGATTGGTAAGTACAAATTCTTTTAATGACAATACTTTTGATGTCAAAATTTTAATTTTTTTCAAATAAATTAAAATGAAAGTTTAAGTTATACTTCATATTAATTTAATTAATTTTATAAAATAAGAACTATATAATAGGGAAAAAAAGCATAATGTTGTAATAATAGAAAACACGTAATTTAAACATCAATATTTTTTAGGTAAGAAGTGGTTAAGTATTAATACTAAAAAATGTAATTAAATAAGAAAAACTTAATATGAGTTAATAGATGAAAAGAGAAATTTATTGAATTACTAAAAAGATGACATCCTATTCAACAATAATAAATTTAATATTTTAATTAGCTTCTTCTAAACACAAATTAATTTATAAGAAATTTAAAAAATAATGGACTAATGATAAGAAGAATCAAAATAAATTGGACTTAATAATATTGGTTTGATTCGGTTTGAGTTAAACTAAACCAACAAACTAAATATTGAACCTTTTAATTTTAAAAACAAAACGTTGTTCTTCACATCACCAAGGTTCTATAATTAGATTTTTTTAATCCATTTTCTCTAATCCATTCTTTCAAAATTACCTCTTCTCTTTATTGAAATCTAGTCAAATTATTTATAAAATTTCTTTTTATAGTTAACAACTTTATACGGGATCTATTCTTGCATATCCTAGCTCATCCCTTGTTTTCTCTTTTGACAACATTATGTTGTTAGATTTAGCCGGTACTTTGATAAATGATTATTCAACTATATTTATATACTCATATTTAATGTATTTTTCTTGTTATTTAAGAGTTTTATAATATTTTTGGTACTTCATTCACTTCAAATGTGTTTATAGTTGATAACTGCCTTCATAGACCAAAAGGAGAAGAATTTAGATAAAATAGTGGTATAAAATGAAGATTTGAAATAACTTGGAGGTATAAGACCATGTATAGTGATCATGTAAATCACTGTAAACATGTTAAGAATTGAAAATATTGTTTCCGACCTTATATATTGCCCATGTAAGTCACTATCTCCCTGTAAAATTGTGAATTTTAGTGTTTTTGGAGATACGTTGTCTTCTAAACTCACCTCCTCTAATCATCTACCTTCGATAATTATCAGAGGAAGATGAGAGGAGGTGAGTTTAGGAGCATTTTCTAGTCGTAAAAAACACAAAGGAGAGACAATTTTGAATGGAAGACTAGGAAAACATGAAGATTACATCACAAGATATGATAGAGAGCATCATTCAACCTAAATTGTAAGAAGATTCATTAGAGATAAAAGGGAGATTTACAATATGATTTCTTTTATTTCTATTTGTTCTTTTGAATATTTGTTATTGGTTTTGTTTTCTATGTGTAGGAACTAAATTGTTTAATGCCTATGTATGATGAATCCTAAGTTGTGATGACAATGTGATTTAATCTTTTATTCAATGCAATTTTATTAATTGATTTATTGTGATTCAATTATGCTTTATATTCTTGAACTAATATATCCAAAATATTAGTCTATTATTTGATTTCACATGGTAGATATTGAGAAATTCTTTTGTGTGAATAGATTTACTATAATTGGAAGGAGTTGTATGTAAACCTAGAGATAGGTTGAAATAAATCCTCTAGATAAGAGTTAAAACAAATACTGAAATTCACGAATCAATAATGTCGTCTTAGAGGTTTTACCTAGAAAAAGTTTCCAGTTGTTCAACCAAGGGTTAGTTGTTAATGGTCTTGAGAAAGATATTAACATAAGATAGGAATTTCCATAGTTCAATAATCATTTGCTTGATAAAGGGTTAGTATTTAAGAATTCTTAGAGGGATTCATCACCTAGGTACTATTTACTTGATTTTTACTTTTCGTAGTATTTTCCTTTCTCTGAGTTCATTATTGTGTCAATCTTTGATTAGTTTGTTTAGTTTAATTTTAACTTTAATCCAAATGTTGACTTGATGATTAGAAAATAGAAAAAGGTTAATACTAGTACTTACAATCCTCGTGAGATTGACCTATACTTACCAGTGCTAGCTACAGTTACTTCGTGCACTTATAGTTAAAACTGATAAATTTTTATAAGAATAAAAAATATCGACCAAATTTTGGCATCATTGCTGAGAATTTTAATATTAGAAAAGCCTATTGTTAGGATTTTAGATTCATCATCAACCCACAATGGAAGGATGGAGGGGACATTATTCTCATGGGAGTTATAATATGCCATCACATATGGCAACGTCACAAATTTGGAAGGAAAGGTAGGGCCCGTTTGGTTGAGCTTTTATCAGTAGAGCTTTTATCAGTAGAGCTTTTCTGAGAAGAGCTTTTTTTAAAAG
>JAOTBA010000007.1:7535169-7553982 GCA_025629845.1 Erythroxylum squamatum | reverse complement strand
AACAATTATACCCGGAATGTCAATGAATGCATGTACAATTATTGTTATGTGCAAAGATTCACTATTCATGTGCATGTTCACCTTATGTAATGCATGAGCATGAGATGTGTTGTCCCAATTTCTTTGATTGGTCTCACATGTACCACATTTTTAGGCTTCTAACCCTTTGGATGGAAATGGGATGTTACAATATGTGTTTAAATTTTGATTCATTTGATATGCTACACTTAGTGATTAATGCTTTAAAAATCCTTATGATACTTACTTTGACTCATATGTGATTTAAGAAACAATTCAGGAGTAAAGAAGTTAAAGTGAGTCGTAAGAACGATATTTGGGCCATTTTTTGAAGAATAATATTCACTTGTCTTTATGCAGCAAGAAGAAGAAAAATTAAAAGAAAAGAGGAAGACAAGAAAAATGGAACATAAAGAAGAAGAATCATAGAAAACAATACAGCATGTGTATGTTTTTACCATGAAAAAACATCAATTTAATAGAGTAGAAAACGGTAGCAAATTGAGCATGAAATGACAGCAGCTGGTGAGGGTTGGGTTTAATGCAAACGTTTGCATAGCATGGGAGGCGCTTTAACTAAAATGCACAGTAACGAGGTATGGTGAATAATGATGGTGGACCAAAAATTAAATCCATAAATAGAGAGAGCGCAGACAACAGAAGGGGTTTATGGAGGTGATGCGGTTCTCTCTTCGTTCTTTCACCACCGAAGCAACTATGGAGAAGATGGTTGATGCTTGGAGCATAAAAATGGAGATGGGAGGCTAGCTTCCCTATGCCAGTTCAATGGGGATGTCAATGTCGAGTCACCGTTAAGCTATTTTATCATTTTAATGTTGTAATTTCTGTTCAGATTGTTGTGTTGTTGGTGTTGATTTGATAGAGTTTTGGGATAACGAACTTAATACAGTATTTTGATTGTTCTATTTCGAACCTATTGCTAAAACATCGAATGTAATCCATAATCATTACTTTTGATGATTGTGAGTAGTATCTAATGATCCTGTACCGTTAGGAACAACATAACTTAGATTAGATAACCCTAACATGTGAGGTTACTGCTTATATTGATCATTTTCCACATCATAATGTGATTGCCAAATTAAATATAGAGATCATATCTTAAGTTATTTGGTAATTAAGTTTAATTAATAATTGTATCTTGATTAAACAAAACCTAAGGGAAAATCGGGATTAGTAGAGCATTTTATTAGTCTCATATCGATAGTCCGAAGAGAATTGTAAAAACGTTAGGATGATGAAATATGCTTAATTGTGTTTAGGCCGAGATTGGACCTAGAACCAGACCTTATGTACAATTGACAGTTTAATCATTTTTTATCACTTGTTTTAATTCGTTTTCAATAGTTTGCTTTTATTTTATTTTCTAAATTGATAAAAATCCAAAAACATCCCTTTTATATTTTCCTTGCATCTATTCATTTTGTTATGAAAATTAACTGAACATTTCCTGTGGATTCGATCTCGACTCACCGTAACTACAAATTTTAATTTGCAGAGTCAAGTAAATTTTGTAGTGCACTCGACCTGCGCTATCAATTTGATGTTTTAATTTATAATGTATGGAAGACGCGAGCTCGTACATGTTATAGAGACTTTGTTGCCTCGATACACAAGAATGGTGTACGATCACCATATATATATGAAGAAATGTGGAGCGTTGGTAGCAGTATTGGGCAACACCCTAGAAAATATCAATTTTAGAGCTTAATTCTACCAATAAACTTGGAGGACTAGACGGAGAGAGTCTACCCGTACACATTAGAGGCTCTTTGACCCACTAGGAGCATGCACTTCAACTTGTAAGTATCAAAACTTTACACTTATATTATGATTTTTGTACTTTGATGTATGACATTTGATTTCAATGTAATTTGATGTATGAAATTTAAAATGAAAATATATGTGCATTATGGAGAATAATTATGTTATAAATGCCTGGTGTCATTAATGGATGTATTATTGAGTTATTTTTTTTGTCTAATAAGGGCTAAATATCATAAAAATAGAGAAAATTCTGCTGATATTTTTATAAATTGTAGTTCACTTATAACAATTTATTTTGATATAGGAAAAGTCTATGGGCAAGAAGCCTACACCACGTCGGATTTTTTTCACACTCACACCAAGAAGTATGATGATGTGACCTTCATCAATACCCGATGCAGACAACTTCATGTATGTAAAATCTATACTTTAATATTAATTCTTGAAAGTATCATTTATTAACATAAACAATTATAATGATAGGACCAAATACAAGAAAGCTTTGAACGATAGTCTCAGAACTCTGAAAATGTTGATGAGAGTCAGGCATATTTTGATGCAGTGAGTGGTGGGGACTACCGTGGAAGGATTTTCAGCTTAGGTTCATTTGCGAATATATGTTATTTGCAATCCTCCACATCCACTATAGCTGCATCTAGTAGCCGGTCCGCATCAAATGAAAAAGTCATTTAACTTGAGAGCACAATAAAGAGGCCGAAAACTCAGTTGCAACATTTGATGGAGTACATAGCCTAACTTCGTAATGAGATGGATATGTTAAAGGGGAGGGACAAGACCTTGTCACAGCAGTCAGAGCATCCGCCTTCACCACCTACATAGCTTAGATAGATAAGTGAATGTATTTGATGTTTTGCTACTCTTAAGTTTTTGTATAAATTCTTAATTTATAGTTATTTACAAGATAATAATTCGTGTACATTTAATTTTTTATTGTATTAACAATCAGGATAATGTTTACTTTATATTTATCAATCAATGTTATATTATTAACAGAAATTAAATATACAAAAAATCATAAGATTATGAACAGAAAAATCGGGTAGGAAGTAAGAAATAAGGGTAGAAATTTATCAAAGTTAAATTTATTGACGAAACTACAATTATTCGTCACTAATTAGCGACGAGAAGATATCTTTCGTCGGTACATTGCCAACAAAACATACCATTCCATCGCTAACTAGTGACGGAATAAATAAATCCGTTCGTAAGTTATCGATAGAATATATAAGTTTGTTGGTAAAAATTTAGCGACGGTTCATGTTTTCGTCGGTAATTTTAGCGATGAATTGTTATATATCTGTCAGTAACTTTAGCGATGGACCTAAGATTTACACTCGACAAATTCACCGATGCAATTTTGGGATTCCGTCCGCAAAGAAGTGACGGAATATTATAAATTGTTGGTAAATTTTCTTTAACTTATTGACAGAGATCTATAATTCCATCACTAACAGTACCGATGGATACACAAATTTTTGTCGCTAAATTTACCAACGACTGTTTCTCTGATGTTTCTTTACGTTGGTGATTTCCGTCGCCAAATTTGTTTCCCAACGGAAAAGCTTGTTTTTTTTCAGTAATTTCCATCACAAAAACCTAGTTTCCATGTAGTGCTTAAAGAATAATATTATATCATTCATAAAAATTAGGCCACATATTACCAATCTTGTACATTTATAGTGGTATTTGAAATATTTCTCCTAGTTTATCACTTTTCTTATAAGCCTTATAAACACCTCATTTCTACATGTAAAGAGATAGGGAGACTGGGGATCTCCTTGTCTTAAAACAATAGCTCCCTTAATGATCCTTCTGTGATTTCTATTAACTAAAATTCTATAGGAAAAACTAGTTAAGAATTGTTCAATCCATCCCACTTATATGTCAGAAAAAACTAAAAGCTCAAAGAGTATGCGAGATAAAGTTCCAATCAATTGAATCAAAAGCCTTTTGGAAGTTTATTTTCACATCATAATTCTTACTTAAATTCTTCTTGCAATAATTCTTGACTAGTTCTTGAGTGAGCAAGATATTATCCCCAAGATTTTAAACCTATATAAAGGCTCCTTGAGAAGATCAGTGAGTGGCAAGGGAACCTTTATGTCTATCTCCTAAGAGCTTTGAAATAACTTTATATATAGTGTTGTAAGAGAAATGGGCTTGAAATCTTAAGAGAGTTATGGGCTTGTACCTTAGGTATAAAGAATGTTAAAGTTTTATTAAGTTCCTTTAATATTTTACTCTTATTGAAAGAATTTAAGAACAACTATTGTCATCAATAGTTTGATGAGATGCCACATTATCTAGACTAAGAGCTTTGTAGGGGTTAAAGGGAAAATATGGCAGCTTCTATATCATGCTCATCATAAGGTCTGACCAAGTAAATTGCTTCTTATGCATATAATATGTCCTTAATTATAGAGTTTAATAACTAGATTAAAGACATGATCTACATATGGGATCTTTGAGAGTTGGAGAAGAATTTAATGACTTTTTTCTTAATTCCTTTATGGAAGGTTATCAAGGAACCACCCTCTAACCTTAAGGAAGTAATCATATTGGTGTTTCTCCTCGAGATGACAACTTTATGGGAAAAAATTGAAATTCCTATCTCCATTTTTTATCCATAAGTTCTTGGATCTTTTTCTTAGGATAGAATAATGGATTGAAGATGCCTGATTATACCTAAGCAAGACTTACTTCTCTAATTATTAAAGATACAGATCATAAGGAGAATGATAGAGGAAACTCTAAATGCTAGTAAGCTCTATACTTGTCTTTCAGAAATTACTTATGAAGTATTATTAAACTTCCTCCTTTAGTGAGTTCAAACCCATTACTTGCACAAATTTTCTATACAAAATCATATCCAAAATTCTTATAGCTCGATTGAAAAATGTAGTCACTCCACTTATTAATGACAACCAAAGTGCCTTTATATGCAATAGACAAATTGATGACAATATTCTCATTATTTATCAATGATCTCTCTTTTTCCCATTCATACTAAACTCAGTTCATTGACTAATGGTAACTCTTGGAGACTTTCAGCTCATCCTAGTCAGCTGTAACCACAATATTCCCCACATTCATCCAATGCAGGCACCTTTTATTGGAGAGATCATCCAACTTGCAAAATCTCCAACAAGATTACTATGGATATGCTCAGACTAAGGAATACAAAAGTAAACTGGAGCATAATCGTTTGGCACAATATTCTTCCTCCAAAGGTATCTTTTCTTCTACAACTTATTTTCAGGAATTGACTTAGTACTACTGATAGACTTTCTTACCTTGACATTAACAGAAGTTGCACTCTATGTTCTATACAAGATGAAAGTAGAGATAATATATTTTTCATGTGTCCTGTTTCTAAGTTTATTTAGGAACAGATGAAGCTAAAATGTTTACGGAATGGTTTTGATAATTCTATTTCCATCATTATGCATTGGCTAGCCACACAAGCCTCTATTCTTGTGACAAACAAATTGATTTCCTTACTGGCTATGGGATTATATGTCCAAACAATATGGAAAGAGAGGATTGTGAGAAAGTTTGAGTTCAAATGCGAAACTGTAGATTCACTTATCATTGAAACTATAAATGGGACTCGAGAAATTATCTTATTGAAGAATCTTACATCATATTGTACTTCTACTCTACAACATTCATTGAATTCTAAGTCGTGTTCTACTTATATACTCAATGTTCTCTTTGTGTTTTAGGTGTATCCACTGTGCTACTTGGTGTTGAGGGTTTATCCCATAACCTCCTTTGAGGGTGTAAACTTCTTTATTTATTAATTCATTCATTCTTTCCTTTCTTAAAAAAAAATCTAGAAGACTAATGATATATAAAAATTAAGTAGAAATGACACTAAGTCTAGCAAGCCAACATAACATGGAAAAAGTTAAAAAAAATGTTAAGATTAAATATATGAGATAATATGATGGAGAAATTAATAAATAATTATCGATTAATAGTTTAATTAACAAATCAATTTATATCTATTTAAAAATGTGAAATAAGATATAAGAAATTTACCATCTTACTTATTAGTATTATTAGACAAAAATAAAATGCCAATAAAATAAGTTATTAACTATTATATGAAAATAGTAAATATATTACTAATTATTAACAAAATATGACAAATAATATTTATTAATTATTAATTGATTAATTAAAATGGCATATTAAATAATTATCTATTTAGAATAGGTAAAGATAAGTGAATATGATAATTTTTTATATTTCATAATATTAAAGTATAAATTAGTTAAATTAATATTGATTAATTGTATAAAGTAAATTATAAAATTAAAATTTTATTATCTTATTTATTAATTTTAGTACCTAATAAAATAAAATTTTAATAATAGAATTAATTTACCATTATGTTAAATTGATTGATATATTAGTTTCTATTTATAAAATATTGATAACTATTATATTATTAATTATTAATCAATAAATTAATATTACAAATTTGTTCATACCTTTTGAAATAAGTAATGAGATATAAATATAATAAATAAATAAATCATATTAATTACTTTTGATAAATAATTTATTATAAAAATAATACATATTATTTATTAGTATTATCACATAATAAATAAATTTTGATGGAAAATTTTACTTTATTTTTATATTATACCAATAAATATATTATTAACAATTAATTGTTTTATTTTTAATAAAATAAAATAAAATAATATATTAATATATTTTTAATATAAGTAATCATATATAATTAAAAGTTGTTAGGTGTGTATACAGTGTCCACATCTGTGCATAAATGCACATATATAATAGTCAATGGATGTGAAACTGACAACGTATGAGTAGGGGGATTAGTTGAAAGGGATGCGTCACAGAACTTGCGGCTTTGACTGCCAAGATGAACCCAGAAGAAGCTTCAACCTCTCAAGAACAAGGAGTTGCAATAGGACTAGAACATCAAACCGATTATGATATGGCAATCAATGTAGAGAAAGAAGCTCTAAGCCCCGCAGCTCGCTTGTTTCACGCGCCGAATTTCAACTGTTATGTCATAGCGATCGTAGGCTGCAAAACCCACATCGACCCTGCTGTTATAAAGGCTGGATTGCGCCAAACTTTGACGAAGCATCCGCGTTTCTCCAGTAAAGTGGTAAGTAACATCTTATATTAAACAGCACGAATATACAGCCTGGCCTTTGGTTTCTCCTTGTTCTTTAATTTCATCCCTTTTCTCTTAACTTCTGTTCAGACTAGGACAGATGATATGCAAATAAAAATTTTGAAGTATCTCTTTTTAACTTTTGCTTTAAGTTGGTCGGGTGGTGGGGCAAGACATACAAAATGCTTATATGCTAACAATTTTCATATTAGCATTGGTCGCAGCCTTTGATTGATTTAATGGATATGAACCTCTATAAAGGTCCCATAAGATGCTAATTATCAACTCAAAAAGATGTCTTTGTTTCTTTTCCATTTTCTATAACGATTCTCATGCTTCTTCTAACACCTTTCTTTAATTTTAAGATTTGTCTTAACGTCTAAGATATGATAACACCTGGTTTGATCTCCTAAAAATTTTCCCCTCTCAAAAATTATGTGTGCATCGATCACAACCAAATGACTCATTATCTAAAAAGAGTTTCTAGATATGTTTGGTTGACAGCATCTTATTTATCAATCTAATCGGTAAATATATATGTCTCTGTTTAACTTTAGCCTTAGATGAATCACCTTTACTTTGTATGAAAAGAAAGTTTGTTTATCATTCTTTCAATGACTCTTAACTATTCTTATAGGAAGAAGTACATGAGCACGCCTGTAGATATACATTCCATTCAATACATAGACAATTGGATGGTGCCTCCTTGTAAATCATAGATTCACATTCCAAGTTTAAATTATTTCCAATTTGATTCAAGGGCAAGAAACATTACTTATAGGAAAGTCTAAAGGTGATCAATGAGATTCTTTAGTATTTCATTGGAAGATTACATAACTTGATTCTATGGTATTTCATTGCAAGATTACCTAACTTGAATATTGTAGCTTGAGCCAAGTGTGCAGCCATCTCATAAATGTCAATGGAGATATATAAGGAGATTCTATTAGTATTAAAAACAAAAATCATAAGAACCTTTAATAAAATAATATATGGAGGAATGATTTGCATAATAGAAAAGTAATATATTGTTTACAAACCAGAGCTAAAAATAATCAGAATTTACATATCTAAACCTTCTTCAGTTATCAATATTTATGAAGATAAGGAGAGTATCCAGAATGCAAATAAATAGAGCAAGATTATATCTCCTTGTTGAAGGGCTTTGGTATCTTGAAAAATGAACAATAGTCTCTATTGATAAGAATATTGAGATATCCAGTTGGTAAAAGCTTTATAAAACCCAAATGCTTTGAGGTGTTCAAATGGAAAACCTCATTCATCTATGTCAAAGGATTTTTAAAATTCAATTATTATCAAGCAATTTTTATTACCGTCAAATTTGTTGTATTTTCATTAAATTTTATGCTGATAATATATTATCCTTAATGAACATGCTATGAATAACATAATCTTAATCATGATCATTAATGATCTAGAGTAACTCTTTCAACCTGACAGTTAATATATTAGAGATAATTTTGTATATAGTGTTTCAGTAAGAGATTAGGTTGTAGTTTTGTAATGTTTCTAGATTATACATGTTTAGTGCTAGGAAAATGAAAATTTTATGTATTTCCTTAACATACTGCTTTTGTCAAAATATCTTGTAATAGCATTTATTAGTATCCCCAATTAAGTATCAAATTTTGTGAAGAAGAAAAGTCAAAGGATTGACTCACACTATAATATTTCTCAAAAGGTTTAATTATTTTAAACAACTCATTTTACTTTCATGAAGATATATTCTAAGTCTTTTGATGCATGTCAAATACACCAGAAAATAAAACTTATCTCTATACAACTAAATTTGTAGTAGTGGTGACCAAGGATAATATTCACAGAGAGTGTATGTCTAACTTTTGTCATGAATAAATCAACATTTAGGATTTGAGGGTGGGGTTTTGTTTAGTTCAATTAACAAAATAAAGTAAAACTAAAATGTTAAAGGTAAATCAAATCAAACAGTAAAGGAGTGATAAAATTAAAGCCATGGGTTTTGAATCTAGTTCGTCAGTTTAATCTCAACCTTCATATGAATGAGAATAATCAATCGACATGTTGTTTTTAGACATCTCCTTAAAACTATTAACCATAGATTAACAATAAGCTCTATTAATCTTAGTATTTCCTTAGGTTGTATCTAATTAAAACAAGCTCTTTAATTAGGTCTAGCTATCAGAACACCTAGAATAAGCTCTCTAGATTTAGTGTGACAATCGCATTATGTAATAGGAAAATAGGTTAATCTAGGCAACAACCACATAAGCTCAAGTGATTTAACCTATGCTATGTTATTCCTAATGATGCTCAACCATTAGTTTACCACAAGTAAATCAGATATATAATGACACTATTAGATTGAGAAATGTCCAAACATATTCGTCGGCCTTGATATTCCCTTTGAACCGAAAGGATGAAGGTTAACTCCTTATAACTCTCTAAATGGTAAGAAATATGCCTCTTTCTCGTCTCTAAACTCTTCATACCTTATTTGGCCTCTTAAATGCCCTTTTATAGTAAAAATTAGGGTTCTATCATGATACAAGGTCATCTACATGGGCATGTAGGTGACCTTGTGATTAAAAATTGTAAGAATTGTGAACTTACACATTGAAAGTGAGCTATATGGCCACCTACACAGCAATGTAGCTCACTTATGTGGTTGTGTATGTTCACACATGGTCGTGTAGGTTATACAGGTGGCTGAAATGTTGTCCTCTTATATGCTTCCAATGAGTTACTTTATCCCATACACGATCGTGTAAGTTGCAATAACTTCATTTCTTTCACTCTTTGTCTCATCTTCACCCTAATTCATGTCCTTTTTATTCTACAAATAAGATTGAACATCAATAGGGGACCTATAAGGAAAGGTCTTTATCTTAATTTGGTTCTTGCTCCTCTAACTTGTGCTTGAAACAAAATATCAACCAAAATAAGTATCTTAAGGACATCTTAACATTAATCACTAAGCATTAGGTAGCAAATATATAGTCAATAAAGCACTTATCAAGTTTTTCTACACTTAGCTTTTGACCGTCCTCGGGCAAAACTAAAAATTAAAATCAAAATCCAAAACATTTCCTCCTTTTCCATATTTCCTAAGAATATAAAGTTATAAGAAAAGAGTAATAGCTTTCAAAACCATAGAAAAAAATCAAATATTCAAAGTTTTTACTTATGATCAATCAATAACCATTCCTTTAAAAAACTAAGCAATCTAAGGGTGGACTTTGACAAGTTGTGTTTAAAAATAAGATAAATCTATATGTACACTCTAGCCATGACTTGTGCTAATCTTCTTCCCTTTTGGTATTTTCTTGTCTCCTCTTGCTCTAATCCTTCTTGTTCTTGCTCCATGAAGACAAGTGAGTGTTAATCGTCAAAAAACGGCTCAAATATAATGCTTTCGACTCACTTTAGCTCTTTCGCTTTCAAATTATACCTAAAAATAAATATGAATTAAAGTGAATGTCTTAAGCATGTCATATCATTAAACACTAAGTGTTATGGAATAAATCCATAATCAATTAAGCACATATCATATATCGTCAATCAAGTACTTATCAAATTTTCTCTTAGAAAAATAGACCAAACTATAATAAAATACTTCCAAATTTTTTTAATCTTTTCCTAATTCTCAAGATTGATAAATACAACAATTTTATGTAAATTTGGTACATAACTAGATAATGATCTTATGTACTTGGCCAAAATCAAGTTATGATCTTAAGTAATTGACCAAAATCTCCCGAAACTTACTTAAGTCACCATCTAAGGAAGCATGCTTTATCTTACTCCCTCGTATATCCTTATACATTTTTACACTATTAATCTCTAATATTGTTCTAATTGAATTTTAAAGACAATTTATCACTATTAGACTATATATATATATATATATCACAATTCTTAAAAACTTTACATCACCTTTAAAAATTCCTCTAATATTTCCTTACTTTAATTTAGAAAATGTCGTAGAATAAACACCACATATAAGAAAATCAAATAATAATATCCTCGCTTGTTATCGATTCTCCTTATAGGCATAATATAAATGGTACGTGTCCGTAAAAGAAAGAATGATGGAAGTAGCGACAAAGTATTAATAGGTTTTTTTCACTCCATGTGAAATATTTTAGTTTTTACCTTTTTGTTGAAAAGATGATAACGCATATGTTAACTCTAATCGTACTTAATTGCCCATGTCTAATTGAAAGGTTGTGGATGATCAAGGCAAGAGGAAGAGAATATATTGGAAACGTACTATAGTGAATCTAGATGATCATGTGATAGTTCCAAATCTGGATCCGAATATGGATTCACCTGAACAATTTGTTGAAGACTATAATGCTCATCTCACAACAATGTCTATGGACATATCCAAGCCCTTATGGGAAATACACATCCTCAATGTGAAAACAGTGGATGCAGAGGCAGTTGGCGTTTTCAAGATCCATCACTCAATGGGTGATGGTGTATCGCTAATGTCTCTTCTTCTAGCCTGCACTAGAAAAACCAATAACCCGTCGACATTGCCTAGCGTTCCAGTGCAAAAACGGGTTGGTTTTAGGATATCTGGATCAAATGGCTTCTGGTGGATCTTTAAGGTTATCTGGAGGGTTACCATAATCATTTTCAATACTTTGATAGACATGATTATGTTTATTGCAACAATGCTATTCTTAAAAGACATAAAGACTCCTATTAAAGGGGCTTCTGGAGTTGAGCAAAAACCCAAAAGGTTCGTGCATAGAATGATCAGCATGGATGATATTAAGCTTCTAAAGAATGCCATGAACACGGTCAGTCTGCTTTGCTTACTCATCTTGCCCATCTCTGTTCTTTATTTTACTTTGCTATAATCAAATTCATCAATCTTATTTCAGTTGCTAAAGAATGCCATAAACGAAGTTAGTTTGCTTTGCTTACTCATCATGCCCATGCAAATTTACATCTCTATGTTGTAGACAGTTAACGATGTAATTTTAGGAGTAACACAAGCTGGTCTATCAAGGTACCTCCATCGAAAATATGGTAAGCCATCTTTCCATTACGAAATTCAATTTTCCAAATTTCCTTTAATTTTTTTTATATTTTTAACAGAGAAACTAATTAATTCTTGAAGTAAATTAAACTCTAGTAATTATTTCATACAAATTACTTTTTTTTCAATTCGCTTAATCGTTATATTTATCTCTTTTAATAATTTCTTGTTAAACAATTCTTATTTCTAATAATATAGTGATAAAAGTTATTCCATCGAAAGCATATCAAAGACAGCATAGTCAATAGGTATACAGACATTAAGTTATCAAATCATGAAGCGTTTTTAATTTGACAGGTGAGAATGGCAACGATGACGATTTAACGCGTGGGAAATCCAATCCTCCAAAGAATGTTCGTCTGAGGGCAACTATTCTTGTCAACATAAGACCAACTGCAGGAATCCAGGTGACTTAATCCAAGCATCTAATGATCAACCTTACCTGACAGAAATATAAACATATTTTCTAATGCTTCTAAAACATAATCAATAGTGACGGGCATCAAGTCCTATGCTAAGTAATATCGTAGTCATACTTTGTGTTTTTGGCACTTACTAAATTTGTTGACAGAAAATGGCAATAGGAGTCTAAAGTTCCACAATTGCAGATAGTGTAAAAAACAGGTTGTAACGACAAAAGTGTTCATAATCAGGAGTTGGCAGAGTTAATGGGTGAGGCGAATAATAAAAAGGCAAAATGGGGATGGGGGAATTGGATTGGCTACGTCCTCCTACCTTTCAACGTTTCTTTACAAGATGATCCACTGGACTACATACGTACTGCTAAAGCCAATATTGATAGGAAGAAGCTATCCTTCGAAGCCATCTTAACTAATATATGTGGTCGCTTCATACTGTACTTACTCGGTATCAAGGTAACTAGTTGACAACTTAATTAGTTTCTTACTCGCTATAGTTGACGTGTAAGCAGTTACTGTCTCCTAATATTATTATATATTTTAGAATTAATTATATAAAATTTTTTAACTTTACATAATTTTATAATTATAACTCTAATTTTAAAAGTGACAATCAAATATTCAAGTATTTAATTTTTTGCAAAAACTACTGATCTGTGGTGGCATGACAAACCATGTTACCTATGTTATAGTACATACAAAATGTTATATATGACATAAACGCTACATTAAATTTTAGTAAAATAATATTAAAGAAAATTAAACTACAAAAAACTTTAACTCATCCTTCTACCTCCTTTGCAACATTTAGAACACTCATCCTACCACTGAACACCATCCTCTCTACAACACTCATTTTGTTCTCCTCATTGTCTGCTCATCATCTGGTGACGACAATTTGCATGTCTTCTTTAAACTTTGAAATCTAAAATCTATGGAGAATTTGGGCACCTTATTATGACCTGAAAATACTAGAGATTATTGGTTCCCATAATTTGCAACTGTTGCAAGAAAGCTTGTCATCTTTTCTCCTTTATCTATCCATATAGGACAGTACTTTGCTAAACAAAAAAGAACTCAATGGCACAATAGAGATGATTGGCTAAAATTGCTCATATTCTTGCAGTTGAGGTCAACGGCTATAATATGTGAAACTACAGAAGGACTGTTGGGATAATAACCCAAGCCTTCGAGATTCCTACTCTGTGTAGATTCCTACTATATGTAGGTCTTCTTTCCTTTTTTGACACTATTTCCAAATTCTTACTCTGTGTAGGTTTCCTACCCTAAGGTACTACTATATAAACATCCCCTTAGGGGTTCTTTGTAACATTGTATTGGTGTCCTCTTCTTTAGTCCTGGGGTTTGTGAGAGAGCAAAAAAATACTTGTAGTTTTTCTTTCTTTGATATAGTGCATATTTTTAGGCTCTCTTCACCCCGTGGGTTTTGTCTTCCAATACTTGGGTTTCCCACTTAAAAATCTCTGTTTCCTTTTACTGTTTTTCTTTATTTACTTGGTTGATCCTATTGCTTCCGCAACTACTAGCACAACAAACTGGTATCAGAGCAAGGTTCGTTTCAGTCAATCAAGTCTTGTTGCCATGTCTCCTTCAACCAAATTCAACATCAACAAGTTCAATGAAAAAAATAGTTTTGCTATTTGGAAGGTCCAGATGCAAATCGTTCTCACACAACATGGATTGAAGAAAGCTTTGCACTGTAAGACAAAGAAACCTGCCAATATGTTAGATGAGGATTGGGAAGAGTTGGCCGAAAAAACCTTGTCTGCTAGTCATTTATGCTTGACGCGTGAAGTGCTCTTGGAAGTAGTCAATGAGACTACCACTACAGGGCTTTGGTTGAAATTGGAGTCTCTTTACAAGACGAAGAGTCTGGCCAACAAACTTCGTCTCAAAGGACATCTCTTTACGCTCAAGATGTCCGAAGGTATACCTGTCCCATCTCATCTTGACGAATGTAATTCCATTATTATTGATTTGGAAAATCTTGATGTTAAAATTGATGATGAGGATCAAGCAGTGCTTTTTGTTATTTCACTACCTCATTTATATAAGCACTTTAAAGAAATTATGCTTTATGGTAACTGTAAAACTCTCTCTTTAGAAGAAGTTAAATTTGCTTTGTTGTCTAAAGTAAAGTTTGATGCTTCCATTGAGAAGGAGGCTAAGAGTTTGACAGTTTGAGGTAGAACTTTTGAGAAGGGAGAGAGTAATAAGAGTCATAAGAAGTCTAGATCTAAGTCTAGAGGTAGAGATGCCAATATTACATGTAAATATTGCAAGAAAATTGGACAAAAGGTCTCAAACTGTTATAAATTGAAAAATAAACTCGAAAAAAAAGTTAAAAACAAGGGTAATCAATCTGATTCTACCCCCGAGGCTGCTGTGTTGATTCTAGTTTAGGAAGTGATGTTCTTTTAGTTGTTCAAGGCAAACAAATGGTTTGCCACCTATAAAACTGCTAAGGGTGTTGTCCTTATGGGTAACAATGTACAGTGTGATATGGTGAGGAAAGGTACAATCAATATTAAAACTTATGATGGTGTTGTTAAAACCCTCACGAATGTTTGTCACGTTCTTGATTTGAAATGAAACCTTATTGCACTTAGTGCACTTGAGTCTCATGGGTGTAGTTGCTCCTCTGAAGGTGAAGTTATGAAGGTGTCTTGAGGTAATCTTGTAATCCTTAAAGGGAAAAAACATCTTACTCTTTATGTGTTGCAGATTCTATTGTTATTGGTATTGCTAATGTTGTGTCATCAAAGTCTTACCAAGATGCCACCAAGTTGTGGCATTATCGCCTAGGCAATATGGGTGATAAAGGTATGCAAATCTTGTGCAAGAGGGGTCAATTGAGCTAGAGTTAAGGTAATATGAAGTTTTGTGAACATTGTGTCTTTGGTAAACAAACTAGAGTGAGTTTTTCTTCCCCGGGGATTTACAGGACCAAAGGTACTCTAGATTATATTCATTATGATATATGGGGTCCTTCTTGAGGTGTTAGAAGGTATATGTTGACCATTATCGATGATTTCTCCCGTAAGATTTTGGTGTTTTTCCTAAAGAAGAAGAATGAAGTTCTTCCCACTTTTAAGGAGTGGAAAACCCTGATTGAGAACCAAACAGGTAAGAAAATTAAGCAGTTGAGAACTAACAATGGTTTTGAGTTTTGTGAAGATGCTTTTGATGACCTATGCAAGAAGAAAGACATCACTAGACACCACAATTTGGTTTGTAAGCCTTAGCAAAATAGAATTGCTAAGCGTATGAATAAGACTCTATTGGATAAAGTTCGATGCATGCTTTCTCATGCTAAGTTGGGACATGAGTTTTGGTTTGAGGCGGCTACTACTACATGATATCTTGTCAATTGTTCCCTACATGGTTCTCTCGATAGCAAAGTCTCAGAAGAAGTTTGGTCAGGCAACCCTGTTGATTATTCTAATCTTCTTGCTTTTGGGTGTCATGTTTATGTTCATATTAATGAGGGAAAGTTAGAGCCCTGTGTTGTTAAATATATCTTCTTAGGTTACGGGGAAAGAGTTAAAAGTTATCTTGTTTATTGTCTTGATCCTAAATATCGTGAGATTTATCATAGTCATGATGTAACCTTTCATGAAGATGTTATATTTTCTTTTGGACAAGATTCTATGTTGTCTTCTCCTTGTGCAGATAATCAGGCTAGTACAAGGGAGAAGTTGGAGTTTGTTGTCCCTACTACTCCCCCTAAGGAGATAGTCTCACATACTTCTAAGTCTCAGGAAACTTAGACTGAAGCCACTGTACAAGTTGATCCAATGCTAGTATAACCTGATTATGTGTTGGCCCAAGATTGTTCTAGGAGACAGGCCCAATTGCCAGCGAGATTGCAAGACTATGATTGTGATCTCTTTGCTTATGTTTTAGTTGCTGCACAAGAAGTTGACACTTATTTTGAGGCAAAGAATTATTTTGAGGCTATTGATAGCGTAGATGCTAGGAATTCGATTGTTGCTATATAGGAAGAAATTGGAAGTCTTCATAAGAACGAGATTTAGGATTTGGTGAAGCTTCCTAAAGATAAGCGTGCTATTAGTTGCAAGTAGATCTACAAGCTCAAAAAAGGCATCCCTGGTGTTGAAAGCAAGAGATATAAGGCTCAATTTGTTGTACGATATTTTGATCAATGTGAAGGAGTTGATTTCAATAAGGTATTCTCTCCTGTTGTTCGTCATACCTCTATTCGTGTACTATTATCTCTTGTTGCCTTCATGACCTGGAACTTTAGCAAATGAATGTGAAAACTGCATTTCTGCATAGTAATCTTGAAGAAAAAATTTACATCCATCAACCCTAGGGTTTTGTGGTTCAAGGAAATGAGGACCATGTTTGCCTTTTAAAGAGATCTTTATATGGTCTCAAACAATCTCCAAGATAGTGGTATAAGAGGTTTGTCTCTTTTATGATTGGGTGAGGCTATTCTAGAAGTAGCTATGATATTGTGTGTACTTTCAAAAGTTCCCTGATGGTTCTTTCATCTATTTGTTGCTTTATGTTGATGACATGTTGATTGCGGCGTCTAGTAAAGCTCTTGTTGATAGGTTGAAGGCCCAGCTTAGCAGTGAATTTGATATGAAAGACTTAGGTGCTGCTAAGAAGATTCTTGGGATGGAGATTATTCAGGATCGTCAAGCAAAAAAACATATTCTCTCTCAAAAGAAATATATTTAGAAGATGCTTGACAACTTCAATTTAGCTCACTGTAAGCCTGTTACTACTCCATTGGCGCCACACTTTAAATTAGTTGCTGAATAATGCCCATCTACTACTGAAGCTAAGGAACGTATGTCTCACATTCCATACTTCAGTGTCATTGGTAGCTTGATGTATGCTATGGTATGTACCCGATTAGATTTGGCCTATGCTGTCAGTGTTTTATCTAAGTACATGCATAATCCTGATAAGGAGCACTGGGAAGGTGTGAAGTGGATTCTTCGCTACTTAAATGGTTCTAGTGAGCTCGGTTTGTTCTTCGACAAAATTCGTTTCGATCCCGGTGGTTTAGCTGGCTATGTTGATGCCGACTATGGTGGTGACTATGATCGAAGCAGGTCACTTTCATCCTATGTTTTTACTCTTTGTGGCTCCACTATTAGTTAGTATTCTTCTCTACAGTTCATTGTAGCATTATCGACCATTGAAGTGGAGTATATTGCTACTATTGAAGGAGTGAAAGAAGCTATTTGGCTCCAAGGTTTAGTGAAAAAGCTTAGCCTACAACAGATGTCCTTATTGTCTTCTGTGATAGTCAAAGTGTTGTGCACATCACAAGAAATAGTACGTACCACTTTAAGACTAAGCATATTAATGTTTGATGCCACTTCGATTGGGATACTATTGAAGTAGGTGAAGTTATTGTTAAGAAGGTTTACACTACTGAGAACCTTGTCGACATGTTGACCAAGCCACTACCTATCGCTAAGTTCAAGCATTACCGGGACTTAGCTGGTATTCATGATACTTGAGCGCCTTTTGGGGCTTACGGAGAAGAGAGCTCCTACTTTCAGTTTTGTGTCAAGGTAAAGATTTGTTAGGATAATGGCCCAAGCCTTCAAGATTCCTACTCTGTGTAGATTTCTACAATGTGTAGGTCTTCTTTCCTTTGGGGGTCCTTTATAAAATCGTATTGGTGTACTCTTCAGTAGTCCTGGGGTTTGTGGGAGAGAGTGAGAGAAAGTACTTTTTTTTTTTTCTTTGACATTGTGCATATTTTCGGGCTCTCTTCACCTTGTTGGTTTTTCTCTCAACACTCGGGTTTCTCATACAAAAATTATTTGTCCTACTATTTTTCTTTTGTTTACATGATTGATTTCATTGCTTTCATAACTACTAGCACAATAAGGACCATGTATTGGACCCTAGAACCAACACCCGCTTTTACAAAGAACTTTTATGTGAGACTCATGCTATTATGATATCTAAACTTGGTTATCGGTCAAACCATCAGACACTAGTTGAATACCAACATGTGCATTGATTGCTTGGCCTCTCGGTCAACTGGTAACAATGAGTCCACTATATTGACAAGGACGATAGCTTTCATTTCTTTCGTCAGCAACAACACTAATACTTTTGAGAATGATGATAAGATTATCAGGTGTTCTAATTGCAATGAAAGCTTGATCAACGATCTCTACCCTCTTTACCTTTTGTTAAAGCCTTGTTAGGGTGATTTCAAGTATGACTAAAAATGAAGATTTGTTTTTGACACAGCGGAAGTAATTAGGTAGAGATTTTAGGTTAATCTCAGAACCAAATCTAAGCATAAAACTTATGATTTAATAAACAAGAGA
>JAOTBA010000007.1:7491099-7509884 GCA_025629845.1 Erythroxylum squamatum | reverse complement strand
TCCCCTATTTGTAGTCAGTATTGTTGTCGGTTTGGGTCTTCTATGCTTGTGTGGGTCCGAATGTTGGGCCTCGGAGATGGGGTCCAACAAAAAATATCTTTGGTAAGTCCAAGTCACCCTATCCAAGTTGATCAACACCCCACCATCGATCAAAGCTAGCAGAAGCTCGAACCATGCTGGATCTTACTTAGTAAGTTTACCTTGGTTCCTTTGGCATGCTTTCCTTATGCATAATCCATGCTAGACACTGGCCAAGGCTCACCAATGACTAAAAAGAAGGGTCCTACAATGTTAAAAGGCTAACACATGTTTATTAACTAATCACAAACTCACAATCCAGCAAAGATCAATGTACGAGGAGGACATAAATGCATACAAAGGTTGGTTTTATACTTCATGACAATAAATGGTAGAAGAAAAAAAAGTCATATCTAGAAATGAAAACTCAATACCTAAAGATTTCATAGCCTTAACGATGATTAGGTTATGAAAGAGAATTTAGAATCAGAGAATAGAAAGAAAATGGAAAAAGGCAAGTGAAGAGAGGAAAAGAGACTGCCATGGCTATCAGCTTTAGAACTATATATGATACAAAATTCTCCACTCTGTGTTCAGTTTTTGTAATATGTTTATGCCACCTATTATTCATGTTCCACTATTATGTATTGTTTTTACTTTTTCACTTGTCATTTTATAAGAATACCTCTTTTATGAAGCCCAATATTCCTATGTTTCATGAAACCCAGAAAACCTCAGGATCAATCAATGTCCAGTCACAATCTTTAGGCATCCATCTCCATAATTAATGAAACCTATGTTCTGTCTTTTATTTTTGATGCATTTCCATGTGTTTATATGAACTGGACAGTTCTCATCATATAATGGTTCAGGGGATTTTGGGTTTAGGACTCAACTAACTTTGAAGAAATTATAGGGCGAAGAAGTAGAAGATAAGGAGGTGTTAATAATGGTTATGGTGGTTATCTGTGTTGGGGTTTAATAATGGTTGTGGCGGTTATCTGTGTTGGGGGATTGTCTAAGAAAAATAGTGTAGTTGAAGTCAATGAAGGGAAAGGAGGATAAAGTAATGAATAACAGGGAAGGACGATCTAGCAATTATCAAATACACATAATTTTTATTTTCAAAATTTACTGGTGGGGTCCACTATATCACGTAACAGTGCTACTCATCAACAATTTAAAAATATATATATGACATAGTGCTTAACTAAAAGAAGTTTAACCTCTTTAAATTTTTTATCTATTGAGGTCTATTTTGAACGTTTTGAAAATGTTAAGGCTGAAATTCAATGCCATGAAACGTTATGATTGAAGTTGTATTCTAAAGCCTTGATGTTCAAAATGCACTTTTCGTCATCTCCAAATGTATGACATCGATTTTTCCTTAGTTTATGTCATTTTATTGTGATCCACACGTGAATTTCTTGGATGGGACTTTCTTTAAGTAAATTGGTAAAATAAGATTCACATTTTTATCATAAAGTGCAATCTAATTTCTAACATTTCTAAAAGTTTAATTATTCCAACTTCTAACTTCTCTAAAATTTTAATTAAATTCCTAAAATTAATGACTAAATTGAATAATTTAATTCTTTTGGACAAACTATTTGCAAATCCTTCAAAATTACTAATGATATTAAATTTGATATAATCGCCAATATGAAAATAATAAAACAATCATTCAAATTACTTAAAAGATGATAGAAGTTAAAAGTAAATATAAAATTTCATCTTAATAAAACAATCATTCAAATTACTTTAAAGATGATATAAGTTAAAAGTAAATATAAAATTTCGTCTTGATTAGTTTGTTAAGTACAATTTTTAAATACAACTTTCTGTGACAATTGAAATCATTCTTATTATAATGAACCTAAACTTTTAAACGAGTTATGGAACTCTGTTTTTAAATAGAAAATTAGTTTCATGACAAAACTTTAGGATATGAAAGTGTACAACTTATAAGCACTAAGGTGTAAAGAAAAATCACTAGTCCCAATTTTCCTAAAGCACTCACCAACTAAAAGATTATAAGGGGTCTTAAAATGGGGAAGAGAGGTGACATTAGTAGTGAATACAATTAAAGAGCTCTCTATTGCATAGCATGAGTACCATATTATGATCTAGAAAGCTTGAGAACTTCCCTCTTATATGAAACAATTTCTTACTATGCTTTGACTAACTTTTGATGTAAAAAGACTTGATAAACTTACTTCTTTAATCAAGGATATGATATCCCTCATGAAGGAGTGTGCATCAGTACCTATATTAAATAAAATCATGTAGTTTCTTTCGTTCTAAGTGGTATATACTAGGAGATCGAGAGCAACTTTTGAGTAATTATAATCAAGTTGATTATAATTTTAATCTTAGAAAAGGCAGGGATGTAGAAATTCAAGTTTGCAGTAATTAAAAGTATATGCAAGGGGCCAATAAGTTGCTATAAGTCTTACATATCCATGTATTCTCATTGTTCCGTATAATGTGCTTAATGAATGTAGCTAGCTTGTCCACATCTTGAGCATTTGGATTACAGATAAGGAGGTGATGGCTTTAATTTGTACCTTTTACTAGTTTGGCCTTATAAGTACTGAGTTCTTACCCATTTCACCTATAAGGACTCATGATCAATAAGGAGCTTCTAACTTCTTTTGGCTAAGAGGACCTTGTTCATAGTTTTGATGGTTTTTATCATAAGGCCTCCTTGTGCTTTTGATTTACACACTTCCATCCACTTTAATTTTTAGATTTGTTATTAAGGCTTCGAATCTAAAGTTAATTTTTCATAAACATTTCAATGTCCTTGGTGACTTTTCTAGGGAGGAATAGGTGGCAACACCAATGAATCTACAAATAAGATAGAACTGATTAAATTAGTTAAAGTCTCCTTGCCACTGAGAGAAATTTATTCTTCCGACTACCAACTCTCACATTAATAACATCAAATAAGGGTTAGCAATCCTAGTAAGTTATTCTTAAAGTGACTATAGATATCCTATAGTATCTAAAATGAGGTTGTGTAAGTTGAAAGCTTCAAATATCAGTCATTGTGGCAGCTATTTCATAAGTACAAATAAATGAAAAGAAGTTGCTCTTTACATCATTAATAAAGAACCTTGCAAGATTTTGAAAGAAAAGGGAGCTTAAGAGCATTTTAATAAAATTCAAGTTAGTTTTATAAAATATCATAATGTCATTTAGAAAAGTAAGATTAAAAACCCGAAGTAATAAGTGCTTGATTGACTATATATTTATTCCCTAATTCTCAGTGATTAATATTGTGATGTGATTAAGATACTCATTTTGGTTCAAATTTTGTTTTAGGTACAAGTTGAAGGAACAAGAACCTAATTGAGCTAAAAACATATCCTTGGAGTCATCATATTTATTCAATCTTATTTGCCTTTGTGGAATAAGAAGGAGATTAATTACGGTGAATATAAGACAAAGAATAAAAGAAATGAAGTTATTGTAACTTACATGGTTATGTATGGGACTATGTAACTAACTAGGAGCGTGTAGGAGCTCGGATACAACATTTCAGCCACCTTTGCAATTTGTGGACTTATACAGTTGTGTAAGTGAGCTACATGTCTATGTAGATTGTTGTGAATATTTAAGTTCACAATTCTTACAATTTTCACACACACGGTTACCTATATGCCTATATCGTGGATTGTGATAGGACCCTAATTTTTACTATAAAAAGGAATTTAAGAGGCCAAAGGAGGCATGAATAGTTTAGATACATAAAAGGGGGCATATTTTTTACCATTGGGCCAACTATGAGGTTCTAATCTTTACCCTTCCGGTTTAAAGGAAAAATTGAGGCAGAAGAATATGTTTGGGCATTTCTTAATCTAATGATGTTGTTCTCACTCTCTTTTAGAATTGATTGTGTTATTCTATGATTAACGTTTTGGGATTTATGTACGAATGATTTATATACTTCAAATAGATTATTTATGTTTGAACTCATTGCGAGAATCAAGATTGTAATATGTAATCATTGTACATTTGATTCACTTGTGGTAAACTAATGGTTGATTATCATTAGGGATAACATAGCGTAGGTTAAATGACCCAAGCTAACGTGTTTGTTTTCTAAATTAACATATTTTCCTATTACGTAATACGTTTATCACACTAAATTGAGAGAGCTTATTCTACGTTGTCTAATAGCTAGACCTAATTAAAGAGCATTTTTTAATTAGATATAACCTAGGGGAAATTGGTGTAGTTAGTTGTGTAGAGTTAGTTGTATTTTTAAGTGTTTTCGACACACAATATGAAGATTAGAGCATTTATAGTGGATCAGAAAATGCTTAGCAAGATTGATATTTCTCCTAGCAATTCTTAAAAAGTCTTCAATTTAGATACTTAACAAGTGAGGGAAAGAGCATCCTTTTTTCCTAAACCTCTTGCTCCCTTGAATGAATTTGCAGGCTCATCATTGATAAGAATATTGAAGGATGTGATGGTAACACAATGGTAAATTTAACTGATGAATTTTAAGGGTAAGCCAAATGCCCTTATAACATCAAACAAGAACTCCCCATTCAATTAAGTCCAAAGTTTTGTTAAAGTTAATCTTAAGAACGCAAATCCTAACTTGGCCTCTCTATAATAGTTTGTGAGGGCTTGGGCTAGAAGAATGTCATCACTAATGCTTCTACATCTAAGAAAGCCCCTTGTCTAAGATTGATAATAGCGTACAACATGGATTTAAGTATACTAAGAAGCATCTTGGTGATGATTTTATTAATTAATTTGTAATGAGAAATGTGTATATAGTCGTATAGGCTTGAGGGCTTGTGAGATTTAGGTATAAGACAAATAAAGCTCATACTCCTTAAGGAGTTTACCTAAATTGAAGAATTCAAGCTTTGTTTCACCCTTTTATTTCTTTTTTAATGTAAAGAATTTGCATTATAATCCAAAAACTCAAATTTTATCACTATATTTTACTTTAATTCATATTTTAATCCTTTTACTTTTATCACATTATTTAAATCACTTTTTTATATTATAAATGTTTCATACTAATGATTTTGTGGCTAACCATAGTCAGATAAGATTGAGCTTGCCGCCAATCTTACTCTCTCAATAGGTGGTTTGAAACCCAGTCAGATTTGAGTCACATGACTTGAATCCACTCAGTTCATCTGAAAATAATGTCATTTTAGACAATTAAACTAATCAACATTATTTTAGAGGGTGGGTTGGACCATTAAGCCATTCTAGTTAGGTTTCAAACTAACCTCCAAGGTCAAGTATAATCTAAAGTTCAAACAACACAAGTTTGATTCCAACCTAGTCAACTCAAGTCTAACCTATTGACTTCAAACTAGTCAAGTAAGATTGGGTTTGTTCATTTCTATCAACCCTAGTTAACCATTGAAAGAGTAATTGAACTTTGTATGTAAAATGTGAAAGTACTATTTAAGATTATAATTATAATGATGTATATAATACAAGGAAATCAAAGTTGTAAAAATTCTTTTTTTTTCAAAATGTAATAGTAATTCATTAATAAATAAGTATGTATAACCTTTCAAGGATCAAGAGTACAATAGGAACAAAATATGGTATAGCTAAGCTTCCCATTTACAAGCTAGAGTTGTGGTTTTTTAATCTAGTAACCATCTTTTCCTCATGTTTGTAGAGAGCTTTCAGGTAGTCCTCTTAATACAAGGAAAGTCTACACTAGAGAATGATATTTTGATATAGTTGTCCTTACTTCTTGCCTCCTTCCTGAAGGTTCTATTTTTTGTTTATTACCATATGTTATACAACATTGTTGCTAAGATAGTTTTCACTACTTTGTAATCTACCTTATACTCCATTCTAAGGGTAATTGTCCAATCAATTAGTTCATTCCAAGTGTGGACTATTTTTTTAGTGTTAAGTATTCCTTGTATCCTTCTCTAGATGTTTAGAGTATATCTACATTTAACCATAACATGGTCCAATGATTTTAGATAGGTGTTATACAACTCACGATCTAATGATGTAATTGAAAACTTTATTCTATCTTTAATTAAGAGTATCCCAGCTTTCCCCAACCAAAGAATAAAGGCATGTGAGGGATTGATATCATTATCGTATACTAGCTTTCCCCACTTCACTCTATTATTTGATTCTTTGTGGAGAGAGGTTATGTAAGCTTTTAAGTTGAATGTTTTTGATCTATTAGCAATCCAATGGATTTTATCCTGTTTTGATTCTTAGCAAGTAGGTAGATTGTTCATTATAATTTCCACACCTCTTTTGTTATGGTAAGGCCATCTCTATTGATTGTTTTTGATAAACTCACTAACCTTTGTTCCTAGGTTAACAACCAGTTTTAGATGTTGGATCTCCTCAATATTGTATAAAGGACCCTTGTTGTACTAGTTATCATACCAAAATAAAATAATGTTGATTCACCATTCCCTATTTTGTGGGATACCAGGTTCTGCATCCATAGCTTGGTCCCCAATGTTTGCCTTAGATTCCATGACATATTCTACTTACATTTTAGGCTTCATAAGCTTTTTCCTTTGATGTCCTATTTGACCCATAAATCCCCTTTCTAACTGTATAACCATCATAATTTCTTTCCAAGAAAATCCTACCATCTTGGTTTTTTTTTGGGCAAATCTTGCTCTAACTAACTTTTGCTTTATTGTTGTTGTGGTTTGGTCCATCCCATAGGAAATCCTTTAGTTTTCTGTCTATGTCCTTTAAAACACAAGTAGTTGGTCCAATAAGCTGCTAGATTACTCGATATAATTTGCACTAATTGTAGTCTTCCCTCATAGCTTAGGTAACTATTACACCAATGATTGATTTTTCTATTGTAGGGTTCCATTAGAGGTCTGCAATCTGAGGCAGTGAATCTTTTTTAGGATATTGGCACTCATAAGTACTTGATAGGAAGCTTGCCTTGTCTTAGCCCCATCTCCATTTCTTTCGATGCTACATCCAGTCTAGCATTTACTGAGAGGTAGAAGCAATTCTTGTTTAATAGATTTCTTATCAGCCCTGTAAAATAGAAGTATGTAATTTGTAAAAACTAGGTAAGTTATTTTAATACCTTTGCATATATGGTGATATTGGAAAATAAAGCTTTTTTTCAATTTTCCTCTTAATGATGGTTGAAAGGACCTTCATGCCTAACACAAACAGGTAAGGGGATAAGAGATCCCTTTACCTTAACACTTTCTTAGTTTTTATCAACTTGTTAGGTTCTCCATTCACTAATATGGCAAGAGATACAGTAGTCACCCACTCTTAAACCCATTCTCTAAACTTGGGGGGCTATCGTTATGCTTTTACAATGCTTGAAATGAAGTTCCAACTTACAGAATCATAAGCCTTTTCAAGGTCTATTTTGATGGTGCAATTCTTCATGTTTGACTTGGTGTTGTATCCTTTAAGGAACTCTAACATAGGAGGATGTTCTTACCTATTAAACTTCCCCTTTTGAAAGCACTTTAGGTTGGATTGATAATTCTCCTTAGGTTATTCTTCAGTCTATTAACAAGAATTTTTGTGATGATTTTGTAGAGTACATTGCAACAAGCGATAGGTCTGAACTCCTTCAATATATTAGCATTGTTCTACTTTGGAATTCAGTTCACATAAGTTTTGTTCCACTCTTTCAAGATCACTCTCTTCTGGAAAAATTCCTTATCTGCCTTAGTCACCTCTTCCCCAATAATAACCTAGTTTTGTTGGAAAAATCTTCTATTAAACACGTTTGGACCAAGTGATTTATCAGGGTGTATTGAAAACAAAGCTTCTCTAAGTTTTGTTCTCCTTTGGAATTCAACTCACACAAGTTTTGTTTCATTCTTTCAAGATCACTCTTTTTTGGAAAATTCCTTCACTGTCTTAATCACCTCTTTCCCTATAATAACCTTGTTTTGTTGGAAAAATCTTCCATTAAACCCATATGGACCAAGTGATTTATCAGGTTGTATTAAAAATAAAGCTTCTCTAATCTCCTCTCTAGTTATCTCATTAGAAATGTCTTCTCTATCCTGCTTAGTGATTTGTTTAATCCCCCTCAATACTTCTTATGGAATTTCTTGTACTTCAACCTTTGCCTAAAATATTTTCTAAAAAATTCATACGTAATTCTTTTCTTGTTCTCCTGATCTTGGAATCTTTAACCTACGTCATCTTTCAAGTATTTGATATAGTTCATATTTCTCCTTACTTTAATGAAATTCATATATTATCTTGTGTACCACTCAAATTCCTTCAACCATAGCATCCTATATCTAAGCAGATTGTTGGTGTCTTCTAAGGATCTATTGTAGTTGTTTATCAAGTCTACTTCCTCCTTTCTAATCATTGGTCTTGTCAATATTCTTCTTTAGCGTTTTTACAAATTCTCTAATGCTTTGATCTTTTCCTCTTACTCTGGAAGTGTAATTTCTCTACTGAGTACTTTTAATTTGTCTTTCACTACCTTGAGTTTCAGAGTAAGCTTGTATCCCGTAATTCCTAAAGCCTCCTTCTCCATTCCCTTCCTTAAACCTTCCATGAATTTGAGATTTTCTGTCAAGTGGTTGAAAACTCTAAAAGTGGCTTTTCTTTTATCTTCAGGGTTGGTAAGATCTACCATTACTAGGTTATGTTCATATATGATTGGTAATGGTGAGGGGGAAGTGTTGTAGCAAAACATCATTAACTATAATCTATCAAACTTCTTCAATAGGAACCAATTCCCTACCTGTTTGTTGCTTCATGTGAATACATTACCAAATTACTTTAAGTATGTTAGCCTTTTGTTCTTTGTTAGCTTTTGTAATTCCTGAAATTTCTTCTGGGAACAACATCTTCCTCCCCACTTTTCACTTGAATAAAGTGTACAGTTGAAGTTCCCTACTATTGTCCAAGGTGTCTTAATGTAGCTATAAATTCTGACTATTTCCTCCTAGAGTGACTGCCTTTGGAATTCATAGTTTGCAGCATAAACAGTAGAGATTATTATAGGCCTTCTGGTGCCTTTTATCATCATCTCATAGTGGATAAATAATAGTTACAGGCTAATTTATTTTTTATAAATACATTTAGTATAGTGGGAAGTTCACTAGGGATTTACTTATGTAGCAATCTAAATAGATATTTGAAATACATATCATAAGTATAACATTGACTACCACTCAAGCTTAAAGGTAAATTTTATCATTTAGCTATTAGGTCGGTCATGCACTATAGGGCAGAGTGTTGGCCCATCAAACAAGTGCATAGTCATAGGCTAATGGTGACGAAGATAAGGATGCTCCATTGGATGTGCAACCTTACTAAGAGAGATAAGGTCAGGAATGTAATGGTAAGAGACAAATTAAAAGTAGCTAAAATTATTAACAAATTAAGAGAGACAAGGCTTAAGTGGTTTGGACATGTTAAGAGAAGATATCCCAACGCTGCAGTAAGAAGATGCGAAAAGATAGTACTTAGAGATTGTAAGAGGAAAAAAAGGGAGGCCTAAAAAGAATTGGAACGAAGTGATCAATAATGATATTACAATGTTGGAACTTACCGAGGACATGACCCACAATAGAAAACTTTAGGTATTATGATTCAAATAAACGATACCTCTTAAAGAGATCTTTATAATTCTCATAAATCTTTTAACTCTTTCTTCTTATAGTTAGCTTAAACTTGTAAATATGCAATATTTACCTCCTAGGGATTTAGCCTAAGCCTTTTTATACCTAGCTAACTTGATTTAGTATTATTATCGTCGTCGTCGTCGTCGTCGTTGTCATCATCATCATTATTATTTTATTATTTTTCATTTTTTCCTCTTGTGGATCATTTGAAAAAAGTCTTTTTACTAATTAGAGGTAAGACTGCTTACTACTGGATTTTCTCAGACTCCGTATGTCAGCAAAATTTCTACTGGATGTTATTGTTATTGTATATCAAAATATTATTATATGTATGATAATTAAAAATAAAGCTTTACATAAAGTTATTGAAATAAGAAGGATAGAAAATTTGCTTATTCTTATTTTAGTTATGGTTACGTGTCTATTCTTATACTGGATTTTAGTTTGGTTTGAGCAAGTCCAGTTGATTAGATCTAGTGTTGAAGGGTTAAACCCCATAAAAACTATTCCACTTATATGGTTTTCATGGTTAGACACAACTTTCCAATCTTTACCTAGGAACCATATGCATTTCTTTAATTGCTACTTTTTTATTTTGGTTTCTAATAAACCAACAAATTCTACTAAGCTATTCCTGATGAAATCCCTTATAACTAGCTATTTATTTAGGCTATTAAGCCCTCTTACATTTCATATTGCTAAATTCATTATCTTTTCTTTTTACCTGATTTTTTCCTCTTGATTTTTCTACATGCACTAGAGGAAACAACTTCTAAGTTTGGATTGCACTTGAAGTTTCGTATTTCTCCATCAAAGGAGTTCATCTACTTCTTCTTGGCTTTAATCTAGGCCCTCCACCACTTGCTTACCATTCTCTAGAGCCTTATTCTCTTTTCTAGCTTGGAATTGGCTATTTTGATCTACAAGGGTATCCCCTATTTCTTTTGGAATCTCCACTGTTTGTTCTGTGCCATCTACAATTTTCTTATTTTCCTCTTGGTTCTCTTTTTTCCTCCAGATCTACTTTTCTTCTTTAATTTTTAGTTTCCACATATAATTTACCATCACTAAGTCTTCTTCTAGGGTACCATCTTCCTTTAACTTCATAATTCTAGGAGATTCAGGCAACCTCATAGTGATATCTATATCCATACACACCCTAGAAAACCCAATTCTCTTTAGTAGTATTTCATCCATCCCTAGGGCTTACCTATTTTTCTTGTTGTGTAACTCATTCACTCTGCAGACCAGTACTCTAAGGGAACTTTGTGGAAGATCACCCATAGAGGAATTGTTTCCAGTTTGCTCTTATCCAATATGACTTCAAGATACCACTTTTTGAGCATGAATGGATGTCCTAGCATATGTTAGGGGCTTGCATATATTATTCTTTATGCATTGTCCTTAGAGTTGGACTTGAAAACAAACAATTCATCCTCATTAACCATCATGTTTACAAGTACCATATTCCTCCAAGATAAAAGTACCCATTTGTTTACCAATAGGATAGCCAATTTTTTCTCGAGGAAAAGACTAACCAAAGATGAGCTCCATTTCCTCGCTCCCTGCTACAACACTTTTATAAGTGCCTGAATTAGTCCATCATTATTCGACTTCATATATCTAAGCTTTCTAAGATTCCTAAGGTCTCCAACTATCAAGCTCAGGGTTATCTTTCCCTTGCTAGGTTCTCGGTATCTCCTTTTAGTTTTAAAAGTGTATGTACTATTATAGAAGGCGTAGTTTGTGAGTTGGTTTAAGAGTCTATTTCAGGTTTGTCTAGGCCCGTGGTGGTTGCTGTTATGTTTCTAAATCTAGAAGGTTTATTTTGTAGATTATTAGGGGTTAAAGATTGGTTGTCGAAGGGTGGGAAGCAAAGACTGTTGGGGGTAGGCTGTCGGGGATTAGGGGAAGCATTGGATAAGCAAGAGTTAAGATTCCTTAAATTGTTAAAAATCTTGCTAAGTAATAGTTACAGTCTAATTTATTTTTTATAAATACATTTAGTATAGTGGGAAGTTTACTAGGGATTTACTTTTATAGCAATCTAAAGAGATATTTGAAATACATATCATAAGTATAACATTGAATACCACTCAAGCTTAAAGGTAAATTTTATCATTTAGCTATTAGGTCGGTCATGCACTATAAGGCGGAGTGTTGGCCCATCAAACAAGTGCATAGTCATAGGCTAATGGTGACGAAGATAAGGATGCTCCATTGGATGTGCAACCTTACTAAGAGAGATAAGGTCAGGAATGTAATGGTAAGAGACAAATTAAAAGTAGCTAAAATTATTAACAAATTAAGAGAGACAAGGCTTAAGTGGTTTGGACATGTTAAGAGAAGATATCCCAACGCTGCAGTAAGAAGATGCGAAAAGATAGTACTTAGAGATTGTAAGAGGAAAAAAAGGGAGGCCTAAAAAGAATTGGAACGAAGTGATCAATAATGATATTACAATGTTGGAACTTACCGAGGACATGACCCACAATAGAAAACTTTAGGTATTATGATTCAAATAAACGATACCTCTTAAAGAGATCTTTATAATTCTCATAAATCTTTTAACTCTTTCTTCTTATAGTTAGCTTAAACTTGTAAATATGCAATATTTACCTCCTAGGGATTTAGCCTAAGCCTTTTTATACCTAGCTAACTTGATTTAGTATTACTGTCGTCGCCGCCGCCGTTGTCGTCGTCATCATCATTATTATTTTATTATTTTTCATTTTTTCCTCTTGTAGATCATTTAAAAATAGTCTTTTTAATTATTAGGGGTAAGACTGCTTACTACTGAACTTTCTCCGACTCCGTATGTCAGCGAAATTTTTACTAGGTGTTATTTTTATTGTATATCCAAATATTATTATATGTATGATAATTAAAAATAAAGCTTTAAATAAAGTGATTGAAATAAGAAGGATAGAAAATTTGTTTATTCTTATTTTAGTTATGGTTACATGTCTATTCTTATACTGGATTTTTATTTCTATTATTTTTTATTTCAATTCTTTCATTATTAATTACTAGTCAAGTACTCTTAAACACATTATTCCAAAGCATGGTATATTTGTTTGATTGATATAGGAGTTAAAATTGACATTATTATTTTTTTTAAAAAGGAACTTGGGATTAATTCCTAGCATCAATTGCAATCTCTAATTGACTTCTTGAAGAATCTTGCTTTATGGCACACAAACTTTAAGTAAAATGTCAAAGATCACTTGGTTCTATTTGTCTTTACACATAAACCAGTATATATAGTAGATAGAGTGAAAATATTTATTAAAAATGCTTGACCCATGATTGTAAAAGAAGGAGTTTTAAAAATGGAATTTGGCAAGACAAAGAGGGGCACTTGCTTTTGTCAATGTCAAACTAGTTAGAAGCAACTTTCGGAGCCTCTATCTCTTTTCAGCTGTTCATAATACAGGAAAGAATCCAAAAAGTGCTTTCAAGTTTGGGCCATATACCAAAGCATTTTCCCACTACAGTTTCGTCTACAAAGACAAAAGCACAATGAGACAACCCACTCCAGCTGTTTTCCTTTTGTCAATTTCTCTCCGTTTATTTTCTTATTTCGCCGCCACCAATACCTGAATTTGTCCAATGAGCCGTTGCTGATAGAAGAGAGATTATTAGTTATCGAACGCAAGTGTGGGTTGGAAGTAAAAGCAAAACGAAACTAGTATTTGAAAAGCTTGGATAGCCAGCCAGTGGACGTTGTCTAATCTAGGCTTCATCAAAATCAGATCCAACTTAATTAAGTGGATTGGAGAATTAAACTTGAGATTAAAATGTTCTTCTGCTTCAAAACGACTAGATTCAGTTTATTAAAAACCAAGAGTCTTAATAAAAGTGATCCAAAACCATCCATAAGTAGAAGCATTATTGCGACGCACCGATGCACTGTGGCCTTTGGTTGCGTTCTTTATTTTAATTTGTTTTGTTGTGGTGATGGATGACAAATTGTTTCTTTCTCGTCGACAAAAGTCCACGAGTCATTTCTGCGGCCGCCAAATGTCAGCTCTTATATTCACCACATGGACGAACTCAGTTGGCGCAATCTAGACAACCAAGAAGACTTCTCTTTTCCCTGAAGTGGGAATTTTAAGGAACTCTTTATTTCTCTTTTAGGTACTGTCACAGTGATGAGATGAGAGAGGTACCCCGAAGTGTACATTTCTTTCTTTCTTTCTTTCTTTTCTCATAGGAGCATATTAATTATTTTCTATTTCATCTTTATATTCAACTCCACAGCTGTAAACCACACATATTCCCACTCCCATTTGTAAGTTTTTATTCTCAACTTGAGGAAAGCTATTTGACCGCAGTTACAAGTGTGAAGCTGATGCTTAAGTGGGTTCTCCTGTTCAGAATTCTGCTTTCAACTTTTCATGTCTTGCATATATAACCCACGTTCGATGAATGTTCAAACTACATAGGATTTCGCCTCAAAACACAACTTAATTATCATAATTTGAGACCAAACTGTAATTTATTTGCTCGAGTTCATGCTCCAAGTTGTCCAAAAAAAACTAATCTAAATTAATAATATGACATAATTGTATCAATAAGTAATATTATTACTGCACTTCCTATGCGTTCCTTCCTACAAATATGAACCTTTATGCATGGCCAATGAAGAAACATCAAAGTCCCTCGTATTCGGGAAGTCGGAATAGAAGAGCACTCATTTTGAAGTGGGCTTACTATTTAGATGCTTTCAACAGTTATTTGCTCCATACTTAGTTACCGGCGTTTACTGTGAGCACGTTCTTACTTTTTCTCATTTCATATGACTAAAATTTCTTGCAAGGGCCTCTTTGATAATGAAATCATTATTGCTGCCACTACTCCAAGTCTATGAGCGCAATTTTACACACATTTACATCGTTTGTTTTTCTGCCTTTTTTGACTTCACATTCATTGCTTATGTAACACTTATTCTTTACTTCGTGCTTGGAGTTGTGAGAAAAAGACAATAGGTTGACAAGCGACAGCAAACAATTGGCAAGAAGTCTGCACCGTCCTTATGGTTATTATGAAATATTGATTATTTCCTTTCTTCTTATTTTATACTTGTTTTAATTAACGTAACTTTGTTATATGATTGGTTTCATGTCTTTTAGTGATCGAACAACTGGGAAAGTGAGGCTTGAATAATTAAAGGTACATTGAAGTAAATAAAAATTATTTTATGAAAATTAATATTATTTTACTTCTAAAAACGCAATTGAAAATATAAACAGTAAAAATGTATGTTGTTATGAACTTAGTTACTCTCTTCTACAATTCCCTTTTGTGTCCAATTTTAAAAATAGGTAATTGAAATTTATTATATTCACTCAATATAACAATGCAGAGATGAATATTTAGTTAAAATCTATGCCAGTTTCGCTAGGAGGGCAAACTCATATAATAATAATATTAAGAAAAATTACTGTTAAATAAACTTTAATTTGAATTATATTTAATATAATTGAATAAAATTTATATCTCAATAAAACTTAATGTATAATATTCAGTCTCTATTAGTTAAACATTTTATATTTGACTTTTAAAGTTCTTTAAACTTTACAATGAAATCAATTTTAATTGAATTAATTTTTTTAAATTTTCTATATGCAACAATTAAATTCTTCTAATAATTAGTAAAAATAAGAGGAACAGTGTCAAGACACATTGCATGCATGGTGGATAATTGGAACAATGCATCTTTGCTTTTTGACAATTAGAGCAAAATAGGTATCTTGTTGTCTACGACATGGAGGCTTTAAAGTTATGTACTCATCTCTTGAATCCTTTATCTACAGATGCACTTTAAAATAGTATAGGGACTAATGTGTTAGCAGTTAGTACATATCCTTGGTTCCTTATCAATGAGTTACGTTAATTCTATTTTAACTTGTTGTACAAGAAAGATTGACTTTTAAAAGGCCTTTGATAAATCAATTAGCGATTTGTTCCTCAATCTCTTTAAGTACTTGGCTTTCCCTAGTTTTTTATTATTTGGATAGAGTAATGCATCACCACAACCTCTTTTAGCATCTTGGTGAATAAGGAACCTACAAATGAATTCAAAAGTGGAAGAAGCATTAGACAAGGTGATCCAATTTTACCTTATCTATTTGCTATTTACACTAAAATTCTATCCATGTTAGCTTCATCCACTATTGTAAGGCAACAGTCCTTCAAATTTCATTACAAATGCTCCAAGCACAATATCTTTAACCATTTTTTTTTGTAGATGATCTATCACTCTTCTGTATAGTTGATGCTAAACTTTTTATAAGGTTACTCATGGACTCCCTAAGCACATTCTGTGCCCTTTTGGATTTATCCTTGTTTCCGCAGCTATGAGCTCTAGAGTTGATTATCTTGCCTCAGTTGATGGATTAAACCTAGGGAAGTTGCCATTCAAATACATATGCATTCTTACCATTTAAGTTGATTACTAATCCATTTTTGAATCTATTCACAAACGAGTTGGACATTAGGCTAACAAAATTATTTCATATGCTAGTAGGCTTCATCTAGTTTTATCCATTCTTAGCAACCTACAAGTTCATTGGTTATCCTAGTTAGGTGTTCCCAAAAGCATTAGCAAGGGATTGGAGAAATCCTGAAAAACTTCCTATAGATAGCGGATGCATACAGGAAGCCATATGATACATTTAAATGGAATGAAATTGGCATTCCTATGAGTGAAAGGGGTCTTGGTATATGGTCCACTCAATTGAGGAACAAGGTCCCACTAGTTAAGAGGCTATGAAGGTTATTTATGGATAAACAATCCCTTTGGGTGTAATGGGTTCACTCTCATTACATAGAGGATCATTGCTTTTGGGAGGTTAGACTATGCATACACACCTCATGGATAATTCCTCAAATTTTTAGACTTGAAGCTCACATATGCAAAGAGGTTAAAAGTATAATTTGTGATGGGAAAACTACTTGGCTATGGCATGATAATTATTGTAAGCTTAGACCTCTCTATTTGTACCCTCAAGCTTTTCATTTAAGACTTATGTTCAAAGCAAAGGCCAAGTTATTTAAACTAATTAGCAACAATGAATGATATATGAGATAGAGAGAAAATGGAATCATTAAAGATAACTAGCCTAGTTTTGCACTAAAACTAAATCAATCTAAATGGGATTTGATAAGGTGGTGTAGGCATACTACTATTGTTTCATAAATAAATCATCTTATAATGTTTTCAAGATCCTAAGCCCCAAGGTTCAATGGTTTAGATTAATATGGAGCAAGCAGATTCCCTCGAAGCTATTATTCATCTAGTGGCATGTTGTGATGAATAAGCACTCCACACTAAATAGAGTTCAAAGCTCCTTGCCACTCTCTAATATCTACAAGCTTTGCAAAAATTAATAGGAAATCAAGGATCATTTAGTCTTTAAATGCAAGTTCACCAAAGCACTATGGTTATCCATCTAAAGGATCATTGATCATACATGCAATGTTAAAAGCTAGGATATCTTAGTCTCATGGGTAGCCAACATATTTAACTTATTAAATGAGAACTACATCATAAAGATCTTCCTATATGCTAGGATTTATGTACTATAGAAAGTTAGGAATGATGTTACCTTCAAGATCAAAAAATAAGAAAGGAACTCCTTTTATAAAGATACTTTTAACTAGATTAAGGAGGCGATTATGACAAAATCAACACTATGTTGTTATCCCTATAGATTGTTTCTGCGTGGAGCATTACTTGAGGCATTGTTATTGTCTCTCTAAGTTTAAATTACTTAAATAAGCAAGAATGAAACGATATGAAAATCCCTCTTAAATCAATTTTTGTAGCTCAATGTGCTTTCAACTTAGCTTTTGATCTAAATTGTAGGTCTTTATTATGTTTATAATCTAATTCCTATTTATGACATCCTTATATTTATGGATTTGGCCCTTGGTTCTCTTTTTGAATTGTATTAAATCAAAATTTTAATTGAAAAATTTTAAAGAATCTCTTAATATACTAATAATAAATGTAAATTATGATCGTATACTATATATATAATTATATTCATATATTAAGATTAACGTTTAACCACACACTTAAATTATCTAAATATTATATTAGTCTAAGAGGTGTAAAGTTGATGTTGTAAATTTTATACTCTTGAATAAGACTTGAGGAACAATTTAGAGTATAAGTGTCATAGAGAAAGTAAAACACAAGAAAATATACATAATTTAAATTTGTAAACATTAAAAGTAAGAGAGAATAAAGAATAAGGTCTTATATCCACCTATCATCTTTCTCTTAATCCGTTATCCTTTTCTTTCAATACTGAACACTATTGATTTTAATTTAACAAAGTGAATAATACTAAAGAACAATTAATCAAATGTAATTATCCCTCTTATAGTATAGTCTAGTAAATAAAAGTATCATTCCCACAATAACTAGAAGTACTAGTAATAGCTATCTCTTTATCATCTAATACAACAAAATGCATGATTGATTTAAAAGAAAGGATTAATTGAACTAAAATTATTAATCTAAAATAACAAATCAAAGCAAAAAACAAAAATGAAACATAAAACAAATAATCAAGATCCAAATGTAGACTCCCCCTAGAATAGCTATATTCTCAATCAAATTTTTTACTTACTCAGTAGTTGTAAAGTTGTTAGCCCCACCTAAAAAGGCATTAATCGTCTACTTAGATGGATAACTCAATCCACTATAAAATTTTTACATTTTTAATTTCATATCAAATCCACAGTGTGGGCACTTCATCAATAATTCCTTCTATCTCTCCGAAGTATCATACAATTTTTCACCCTCTAATCATTGAAAGAAAATGATGTCATTCTCAAGTTTTATTATTCGTGTTGGAGTAAAATAATTGACAAAAAAATCTTAGCAAAATTATCTCAACTGGTAATTGTTGGACCCCGATCCTTAAGTGGCAATTTAGAGATATGAAATGAAATTCAATAAGTGTTTTCGTATATGTATTATGTTATAGATGAAATTGTGCTTTAAGAATATTGATGAGAAAAAGATTGGCGACTTTGATATTTGAGTCGAATTGTATGGGTCATGAAGTTAAAGTAAATGAGTTAATTAAAATGGAAGTTGAAAAATTAAGAAATCAAGAGAAAAGGTGTGAAAAT
>JAOTBA010000007.1:7474025-7490999 GCA_025629845.1 Erythroxylum squamatum | reverse complement strand
GGCAATGATAGAATAAGAATAAGATTGTTGTTAAAGATGATATGGAGAATTGTTTGATTTAGAAAAATTGAGTTTGGATTGAGAATAGGTTTCCAAATTGTTTTGATTTGTATAAGACTTGGATTAAAAGAAGAAATTTTGGGTTATGAAAGGAATTGAATAAGAATGGAAAATATATGGCAAAAGATAGTGAGAGTGGAATGGTTAAATTTCCAAATGGGAAATTGTGTTATTGAGATTGAATAAAGAATAAATAGAATGAAAAAAAATATATACCGGATTTGAGTGAATTATACCGGATTTCAGATTTGGCTAAATCTTAGGGTTTCCAACGCGACGACGCTTTTCTAAAGTTTCCGTTTCGCGGATGTCGGAAAATTGCTTCAGTTCGTTTTGAATTCGTTTGTTTGCTTCCGATCCGATTTGGTTTCCGCTGTTTGTTTCCGCACGCGTTGATCGCGTTCGATTTCGTTGCTTGCTTTGTTTCGCCGATTCTTCCGCTTTATGACCGGATTGCATTTTTGCTTTCGTTTTTCATTTTTCGTTTCCCTTTTCCGGTTGGGGTCCCCGAGATCGGGTCCCAACATGTAATAATTCTAGGAGATAAGGATTTCAACCATTATGTTGCTTTATTCCTTAATATTAAAAAAAAAAAGAAAAATCTCAACTAAATAGCATCCTTTGTGCTATTAATCTTAAAAATGTCACAAATCTTTAAAAGTTGGTGGGGTGTGCATTTGGAACCTTTTTCGGCAAGCTATCAAATTGTATAATTTGTTGAATTGTCTAAATTATGTTATCCTTAATCTCAAAATTATCAGCCTCTACTATTATCCTACTAATGCTAGGTTTGTCCCCGTAAGTGATAATCTAGCGTCTTTCAAGTACACCATACCATTATATATCATAGCTTAACCTCATAATGTTAAGCAAGTTTTATATCTAATAAAACTCTTAATACTTGCAAATATATAAATCATATATTGCAGTACCGAAAGATATCGTTCCCATGAGGATTATGCAAGAACCAATTTAAACCTAACTTTGTCTAAGGTCAAATAAATTGATTTTAATAAAAATAATAACAAAATTTTAAATAGAATAATAAAACATTCAATTAAATAAGAAGTGAGTTGCCAATTAATTTAGGGTTTGATCAAGGATGAATGCTTAGGATTTATTCTTTCATTGTTTATTTCCTTAACTATGATTGATCCAATTATGTGTCGATCCTAGATTTGCTAAGGTATTTATTACTCTCTCACACTACCTGATCAATTAATCCCTAATTGAATCTGAAAATTCTAGATTTGTAGCCTCTCAATTCACAAAACTTTCTTAACGTTTTCAATTAGATATGAAGTTATCTATTAGACAATTAATTTTTCACACATGGTCTCTATTCAAATGATTATTAATTTGATAATTGTGTGACTTATTAAACTACCAACTCTCTTTGCGCAATCTAATCTGATTACTTTTGACTCACTCTTTTGATTTGTTGTTAAATTATGAGTATGCACAATTATCACTACACCAGAATATGTATTGAATCAACAGTAATCAAAGTTACAAAATAAATTCGGAATAAACCCTAACTTGGAACTTAGAATAAACATCTTGGAATTCAGATTACACATCAAGTTTGATGAAAATAATAAATGGAAAAGAAAACAACTCTGTTTGGAGCTTGATCTTAAAAGCTGGAATTCCTAGACATTCTTCTTGATCTCCCGTGTTTGATTCGCTTCGTATGTTGGCTGTTGCCTTTTTTATGTCTTTCACATTCCTTAATAGTAATTTAAGGTCCTAGGCTTGTTTCTAATTCGGTTCCAAAAATACCCCTAAACTCTAAAAGATACAAAAAAGGTCGCGCCTTGGAAAGTGATGTCACTATCGTGACATGAGTGTCACAATCGTGCTTCTGAAAATTCCTTTGTCATGATCGTGACCTACTTCATTTAGCCTCCATCTTCTTCATTCTTCAATTTCCTAGTTTTCGTCATCAATAAACGTATCAAACATCTCATAAAACATAAAATTAAGATCCAATTCTTACTTTAAACTAATGAAATACTTATAATACATATAAACATTAACAATAACATAATTCTAAGCTTATACACATGATAGTCATATAATATATGCTTAAAAACACACTTAAACATATAAGAAAACATAATATAATTCACACCTATCAATATCCCCTAACTCAAACCTTTGCTTGTCTTAAAGAAAAACTAAAAATACAAACAAACCAAAATAATAAAGAAACAACATAATCACACACTTTTGCAACATTACAACAATGGTTCGATAACATTAAATCTTATAGAATTAACTTAACCTCAAACACCAACCTCTCAAAGTGTGCCAACATACTAACTTATTCCTTTCATGTTTAAGTACTTTGAATTAAATATACATATCAATCAAAATATTAACATCCTATTCCGACACGTATGGAACTTGTAAGCCTGCATTTATTATTATTGATCAATCAAAAAGGAAAAATATCATTAAGTATCCTTTCATGAAAATTCTTGCTATTTTTAAAAGATTGGTATGTTTATTTATTGTAAATCTTCTTTTTTTTCCAGATTTTCTTGAACATTAACCTAATCTTTTAACGTGAAAGTAAATACCTTGTCATAAATGTCCTTTAGTTACTCAACTAGGTCATGCTTTTTATTTAGCTTGGTTGGAGTGCAATTCTAGCCTTTGACGTGAAGATAAACATTTTTTCACGAATGCCCTCAATTACTCAACTATATTACAACTTTCAACTTGATACCAGCTCTATTCTTAGCCCAATTTTCTTAAAATGGGCCAGCAAAATAGTTATTTATTTAACACACTTTTTTTTAAACTTTAGCCTACCTCATTTCTTTTTAGTTAATCACTCTTATGAAAGTGTACTAATAATGCTAACCAATTCACTTGACTATAATTATAAATGTATACAAACAAAAGTTATAAAGTGAAAAAACAATTGTCATATTCTAATTAACAGACATATTCATCCCAAAATACTTAAAACACAAAGTTCCCAGGTTACTATGCCTTTATAAATTAAATGAAAATGTTCAAAAGTAAACCAATTCCATTCAATTCTTGCCATTGACACATTCACACCATGCACACATTATGTACAAAATATTTACACTATATCAACCTAATAAGAAAAACTATACGGATGTAAAATTCACACACAATTGTTATATACAAAAGAAAAATTCACACACATTTGATATGTAATTGCATATACGTCTCCCACTTGAAAAACACATTATCCTCAATGTAGACAACAAATAATACAATTGAAGATAAATAATAACAAAGAAAAAGTTAGGGCAAGAATACTTATAACGTTTCGTTGGTGATGGTGTGGCTATGGAATTTGGAGACACACTATGCCATTAAATTTTAGCAATTCACTCCCTACAAAATAAACATAAAAAATAAAATTAATAAAAAATATTTTTTAAAAAAGTAAATCATATACTAATTCTTGGGTTTCATATATTAATTCTTGGGTTGCCTCCTAAGTAGTACTTATTTTACGTCACTGGCTTGATGTACTCTTCACGTTTACGCTCAACCTGGGTCTATAATGAGTGACTTGCTTCACTTGTGTCATCCAATTTCAGTTTTGTAACCTGTAACTAAGCTACATATTGTAAGATAATCAGATGGACATAATTAATCAAATTAAGAAACCCTAGTAAGTTCAAATATGTCCTTTTTCATAAAAAATTGTTAATAAAATAGGGAATAACGAAACTTTTTGAATAATCTATTGAATCTAGCAATTTGTTCTGTAAGAGGGTGAGTTGTTTTTGTTCTTCCTCAGCAACCTTCGTCTCCTTGTCTTCCACTTCATGAATAGAGACTTCGTTATATTCTTCTAGCTCTTTGTCCCTCATCATCTGTTCCTATTCCTCTTGCTTTAAAGATTTGACTCTAACAATTCTCATAAATGAACTGCCCTTCTCCAAATTCTTTAATACCTTATTCATATTGAATTTCACTTGTTCATCACTAATCCAAGGATGAGAATGTCTTTATGGACATCTATCAAAGCTATTCTAGTGTTTAAAAATGGTATACCAAGAATTAGTGAATAGTTTCGATCCTCTTTAAAGTCTAATACAACAAAATCCACATGAATTATAAACTTGTCCATTTGTATAAGCACATCTTCCACTATGGAAAATGGTTTATTTATCGATCGGTCCACCAACTGAATAAGCGTAAAAGTTGGCTTCACATTGTCTAGCCCCAATTTCCTAAAAATTGATAAATGCATAAGGTTTATACTTGCGCTTAAGTCGCAAAAGCATTTAGAAAGCTCTAATTACCAGCTACACAAGGTATAGTAAAGCTCCTTGGAATTGCCAACTGTGAGGTTAAATAGTTGTGTTTATCAAATCAAGAAACCAATGCGCATCTTATGTTTAATTTCCCTTATTGTTTATAGCTAAAGGAAAAGGCTTTTCACTTTCTCCACTTTTAAAATTAAATTCCCTCTAATGACTCCTAGGAGTTGCCATAATCCTAACATGTTACACATATACTGCCTTAATAAGCTTTAATAGTCTTGAATTGTAATTGATTTTCTATTTTGTACATTCCATGTAAACTCTAGTTAGTTATAAATGTAATTTATTTACTTTTCAAAAAAATATTTTTATCATTAAGACCATAAATTAAGTCAATTTCACTTTAAGTGCTAACAAGAATATAAAACATTCTCATTAATTACTTTATAGTGGTAAATCTTCTATTGATTATTTAACTAACTATATATAGTTCATGCTATATTAATGGCTATCAAAGTTATGATAGGCCTTAAGAAGAGCCAAATATAATAATTCCTATACGAGATACTTTGATGATGATAAGTAAAAAAGATCACTTATTTTAAGTAAAAAAGATCCTCACTATAAAATATTTCATAAACATATAAGTAATGCTCTATATAAAATTAATATGAAATTTTAGTTTAGTGAATTTTCCTCATTGTTTTAAATTTCTCCACATTTTAATATGTAATTTTTACTAAGAATAATACATTACAAAGTTCTAACTCCTCTATGATTTTCTTTTATTTTCCAACCTTTTAAAAATTTTAATTAACTAAACTTTTGAAAATTAAAAAATTCAAAGGTTATCTCAATTAATATTTTATTGATATGGATAATGGAGTAATATAAAGATTGATATTTTAAAGGTTATGTGACATTTTCCTTCTCGTATGATTTTTTTGCATCAAACAAATGATTAATTTTTAATACATAACCACCAATTTGTTTATTATGGGAGTCTTAAAAACTATGTTAACAAAGACAACGAGGCATATAACTTCCAAATGTTAGTTTTTACATTGCTTGGTAAGCCACATCAATAAAATATTGGCAAAGATAACCTTTTATTTTAAGTTTTCCTTCTTTAAAAGTTCAGACATTTAATTAAAAATTTTAAAAGATTGAACACTAAAGTTAAAAGTCTCAAAACGTTTGACACTTTTTAATTCGCTGACCCTTTTTACTTCTTCCTCTGTAAGAAAGAAGCATAAACATGGTAACAAAAAACTTATTGATATGTTTTTAATAGTATGATTAGATTGATAAATATCATTAATATCAAAACAATATTTTATATTTCATTTATCCTTAACCTTACCCTGTTCTAATCTATTTTTCCATTTATAACCTAAACTTTGACTTTTTAAAAAATTAAAAGAAATATTTATCAAACTATAGCAAAAGTTTATCCTCGATCCTATACAAGGATCATACATTTACAAACTAAAGAGCCTACTCTACTCTGAATATACAAAAGATACAAAATTTACATCATATTAACCATATTTCTCTAATATCTTGGCTAATAGAGCATTGCTCCCCATTGGCTATTATAACCTCTTTAATCATGTTGACTGTCTGCTCAGTAAGTTTATATTTATGTTGTTCCTTATTCCTATAAAGTCTCCTGTTCCTTTCTCTCAATACGCTATAAGTTACCATCTGAAAAAAAAGTCTAGATGAGTATGCCATTCCTCTGGCCCGTTCTAGTACATATAATGATAGTGTTCAATGTCTCCTGCCATCCAAAGTTGAAGCTAGGGAGTTGTATCATATTCAAGATCCTGCTTCACACCAATTTTCTATAATTACAATCAAAGAACAAATGGTTTCTACTTTCATTCACTAGTTTACATAGTTCACATAACGGATCATACCTCCTAAACCGTCTATCTTTGGTTGTCAATCTGTTCTTTATTACTAACCATCTAAAAACTGCAGCTTTGGGGCCTAAAATTTGCTTCCAGACCATTTTTGCCCACGAGACTACTTACATATGTTTTATCAGTAAGTAGTGCCCAAATTTATTATTGAATCGCCCACTAACAAGTAATGTCCATACCATTTTATCCTCTCTACTTTCAGCAGGTATTCTCAATAGATAGTTGGCTAGTAGTTGAAAATTCCTAAACCTTCCAAACCATTCTCTATTATGTATTAACCAAGTCACCTTAGCATCATTAGGAATTTTATTCCTAATTAAAGCTAGTTCAACTCTTTGTATAAGAGGACTAAAGTCAAACCAATTAAACTTTGATTTTGTGCCCTCTATAAATTCTTATATCAATTTTCATTTTGCTAATAGTTTCATCTTAAAAGGTAAACAATTTAAACCAATTGTCCTTCCTTTTTCTAATACCTTCAAATGATGGTATTCAAATAGTTTTAAATTTTACAATTTTTATGACTATGATACATATTTTTATATAAAGCCTAGATAAACTTTTGTGCATTTACTTTTCATATATTTTGCCTAAATAGTGTTGATGTTATAAAGATCTTATTTGACTTGAAAACGTCTCAAATTAGAGTCTCTAATACTAGAATTATATTAAACATTAAATTTATATTAGAATAAATTTACTTGTGAAAGTTCTTCAAAATTGTTTTTATATAGGTGTAGGAAGGACATTTTAGATTTGTGATGAAAAAATGTGAAGTTTTAAATTAAATATGAATTTATAATTCTTTTCATTCATTTCCAATACTAATATGATTATTAAATCTATAATAATGAAAATTTTATATTTTAATTTCTTGATGTTGTTGTTGATTTTGATTCTACAACTACTAATAATATTAACTTAGCTTTATACCTCTCTAACCCTAGCTTTCTTTGTTACTATAATTTTCTTCTCCTTAATTGTAGTTTGTTTCCTTTGCTTTTACTACTCTGGAGCTATCTCACTACTAGGACTTCGCATTTATACCACCTCCACCTATAAGTTATTTTTTTCCTCTTTACTCAAAGCTTTTCTTTGAGCCTTTTTTTTCAACTATTCATCCATCAACAAAATCTTTACTTCAGTAGATGTCATAAAACATGGATAACTTTCTGCCCCTCATCAACATATTTCCTACCAATAAAGACTTAGTTGCAAACCCTACTCCCTCCTTACACCATATACTAACATCCTAACTAAAGAAGACTTATCCAAAGCTAAACGTTCTTGGCTACAAGTTATGGTTGATTATGAGCCAGAGATTAAGGTACACTACTTACCACCTAGGAAAACAAATGACCATCAAACAGTCGTATAAACCTTAGAACTCCTTAAAGAAGGTGTTGCACGTTAGGGAGCTACACTTATTGCATACTTCTTTAACAAAAGAATATTATACACCACCATAAAATCTTGAGCTTTGCTAACTGGAGGCAATGTTAGTTTACTGAAGTGTTGGTAAATAAAGAAAATGTCTTTCTATTCAAATTTTCTAGCAAAGTTGTAGCAATGAGCATGGTTAAGGCAGAGCTTTGGCATGTCATGAACAAGCCTCTTTTGCCCCAGATATGGAAACCTGGAATTTTAGTTAAGGACATTAAATTCATAAGCATACCTATTTGGATGTTTATGCATGGTAGCCTGCCTGCCATCCACACTAGAATAAATGGAGTTTTCTAAAAAAACCTGCTAGTGGAGGAAGACCTCCTAGGGATAAGAGACATAGGGCTAAAGTGTACTATTGGAATATTTGAATACCAAAGTTTTAAGCTACATTGCAAGTTATGTAAGTAAGCCTTTATGTTTAGATCAAGTAATCAAAAAAATTAAAAGAATCAATTATGCTAGAATATGTGAACTAGTAGAAGCATTAAAAGATATTCCTAATGAGATACTAATTATGAGATTAAATGATGAAATGCAATACGAGGAAGACATTGTGAAAATAACTTATGCATGGAAACCAAAGGTTTAATCTAACAAAGTGTGGAAACTAGTAGGGATAATGTTTAAAACTATAGAATATCACGAGCTAACTAATTATGCTGGAACTCAGACCAATGACAATTAGATAATATGGAGGTAGGAGAAGGAGGTTAGACTTAAGTGACTAAAAAGCAAATAGTGGTGATGGAGAACGAAGCAGATAAGCAAATGTAGAAGTTAGCTGAATTATAGAGTAATAATCAGATTATGCAAGATGGAAATGAAGGGAATGAAGATGAAGGCCAAAAAATAATCAAAATGATAGATGCATAAGAAATCTTGGTCAAAGACTCAAGTCCAAAAGGCAACAAGGAGATTTCTACACTCTAGGTATAAGGAAATAAAATAGGAAGAAGAAATCACCTTCTTCTATGAAAATAACATATCCATTATCTTTTCGAATAATAGGGACTTGAATTCCCCTCCTAAACATCTAATTATAAGGAAATAAGCCTTTATCATTTGGAATTTTAGAGTTTAGACTTAGAAAGGATAATTGTAATATCCTTAGTCTACTGCCTAATAGTTAAAAGATGGCTGATAATTACAATTATCATTACAATGTCAAAATCTTAGTTCTCTATGATGTAAGCAAAGTTGAAATTCTGAATTCTCATACTTATGATCAGTTGATACGTATAGAAGTCAAACTTAAGCAAGAGTCCTCTAAGTCTTTGTAGTTTATGGTCATCATCATGCATTTCTAAGGAAGAATTTATAGACCTGGCTATGCAACTAGTTGCAACCATACAAGAACTATTTCTAATCCTTAGTGATTCAAATACAATGCTAAATCCCAATAAGGCTGAGGGAAATAGTTGCATGAGGAATTATTATGAAGATCTACAGTAATGTGTGAGAGATATTAAAGGATCTTCCTATTGGTGGAAATTACTATAGTTAAAGTAACAGACAAAAAGGATCCTAGTTTTTAAAGAAAAAGCTTGATAAAAGTCTAGATAACTTACATTGTTTCAACAAATTTATAAATTTCTCATCAATATTCCTTGGAAAATCAAGCTCATACCATTCTCTTTTCATAGTTAAAATAAATATTGAAAACAAAGAGAAAAAAGGCCCTTTTAGATTTAGTAACTATCTTTATGTGCTTAAGGGCTTCAAAAAGGCAATATTGAGGGGAAAAATACTTATGTGGTTGGTATAAACCAATATAGATTCATCATAATGATTTATGGCATTAAAAGGGAGCTTAAATCCTTAAACAAAGACTTTATAGGCAATGAACATTTGGCAGTGAAGAAGCAAAGGTACAAGCTAATTTATATTGTAATCTTAATAACCTTATACTTCAAAATCTTGAAAAGCAAGCCCTTCTTAACTAATCTTTGGCTCTAGAGGTGGAATACTTAATATGAAGCAAAGGTCTAGAGAACAATGGATACTAGAAGGAGACAAAAGCACATCTTTTTAACAGAGAAAAGTTGCTGCCAAAAAATCTAAAAATAGGGTTGTCTACATTTTTAAAGGAGATTCCCTAACCACAACTCAATAAGATCTACTGAATGAAGCTAAATCCTACTTCTTAAACACTTTAGGAACTTCATATGATGCCATATCCTCTAAACAGATTATCAGAGAGATTATTCATGATCAACTAACCATGAATAAGAAGGATTCCTTTTCTAGGCTTACAACTATTATGGAGATTGAAAATACTCTAAAAGTATTAAGCCCTCATAAGGCACCAAGGCTTAATGGCATGAATATTCTATTCTTTAAGAGGAATTAGTGGATGATTGGATATGTTACAACAACATCCACTGAGGAATCTTTTAGAGAAAGGAAGCTCCTAAAAGAAATCAACAAAACCTTTTATAAGCTAATTCCTAAAGAAGACCACTAGGAGTCCTTCCTAGACTACAGGCCTATTCATTATTGCAATTCTATATACAAAATAATCTTAAGGATTCTAGCAAAAAGGTTGAAGGAAATCATGTCTTCTCATATAGGTTTTTAACAGGGTGCTTACATCTTTAGAAGGACTCTGGTGATAATGTCCTATTAATGATGGAACTATTTAAAAACTACAAAGGGAAAAGAAGTGGTAGAAACAATGCTTTAAAGGTTGATTTTAAAAAAGCCTATAATACTATGGACTGGAACTTTATGTTTAATTTTTTGAAGGCTAATAGCTTTACCATTACCTTTGTTTAATGGATGAAGTAGTGCATTATGAAGGTTTTCTATAATATATTAGTCAATAGTGAACCCATAAGGATTATTGAAGGAAGGAAGGGCGTAAGACAAGGATATCCAATATCTCATTTTTATTCTTTATAGGAATGGAGGTTCTAAATAAACATCTAGTTAGAGTGGTTTGAGAGGAGTAAGAATTATAAGTTCCATTCCAATTGTTATCTAAAACAACATGGAGATTGACTATAGACATAACCTCACTATAGACCAACTAGATATATTCGCATATTGTTAAAGGAAAAAAATCTATGGAGCATGGTCAACCTTAAAAACATCTCATATACTACTCAATGTATTTTTAACCTAAGAAGGAGCATGAAAAAATCTATCTTCAATAAGAATGGTGATGGTAAGAAAATAATCTTTTTGCATGACAATTGATCTCAATATGGTCTAATGGAATATACTTCACATAAGTGTTACAGCTAATATAGCTTTACTTTCTAGCTTAATAACAAATGCTAGACTATTCGATAATCTAATAAACATATCTTCGACACCAGGAAAACAGGGTTGATAGTATGGACTCACACTGAAAATGGCACGTTCACCAATAAGATAGCTAGGGTATTGCTATCAGAGATATAACTAGATCTTACATAGCACAATCTGGTGTGAATCAAACAAATGCAACCAAGAAATGTTATATATATATGGTTGGCCATCAAAATTAAGCTACCAACCATCGAAAGAATTCATAAATATACATAAATACTTAACAAACGCTATATTTGCAAAATTGATCAGGAATCAATCGATCACCTCCTTTTCAAATGCCCCTTTTCAAACAGGGCACTGATAGAAATGACTTGAAGGTGTGGAATTTCTAATGCCCCTAATGCTTGGATAGACCTAATTAAATAGAGCAACATATACAGCCACAAATCAAATGAACATAAATAGATGTATAAAATCACCTTAGCTTACCTTATGACTGTCGTATGAGATGAGAGAAATGGTAGAATATTCAAGAACTAAGAAACGGATTGTCGTACTTTCATCAATAATTTATCTAGGGAAGTGAAGCTTCATTTGTATATGCACAAACAAAAGATACTCATCCATAATCAAGCATTCAATAGATAGGGTGACTAATGACACAACTTTCACCATCCATCAATCTCAAGCCAATAGAAGCTTCTAGACATTAATTTTGGTCTGATTGCTTAGGCTTAATTTACTTTAAAGCCTACTAGATTGAGGTTTCATCTTTGTATGGTTTGTTTCATCCTTGTATGGTTTGTCTAGTCTTATTTGTAATAACCCACGTTATCATTTTATGATTTCGTTTCTTGTCAATGAAATACATATTTTTATTTTTTCAAAAAAATATTTACTTAATTATAACAAAAAGAGCTCTCATACAAAGAGGATAAGTTTTTAAGGAAGAAGTTAAGTCCATATAAAAATAATCAAACCAATGCACAACATCAACAAGATAATTAATACTAAAATGATAAGACAAGATTTTTGTTGCACATGTTGTTTTTCATATCTAAACTTCTCATAATGTATAAATATAGAATTCCATCAAACAATAATTGTTAGTGTTAGAAACATCCACATCTTTTGTGATTAATATTAGTGAAATATTATTTAAAATTAAGCATTATTTATGTCAAAAATTCTAAAAAATATATGGATATTTAACTATTTCATATATTTTCTTGAACTTTGATAAGATTTACTCAAATTTGTATATAACTTGTCTTATATGTTAATTTTTTTTGTTATTTTATTTTTAGTTAATACTAAATTCTTTAAAAAATTTAGGAGTCAAATAAATTACTAGAAATATATTTTTTTATTAAGAGATACCTGGTTAATTGAGTACAATTTCTCTAAATGATTAATAATTTAACAGCATACAATTAATTGACTAGTTAATCATTTAAAGTTTGATTAAATGAATTTTGATTAAATTATGTACATAAAATCTAAAAGAGCCTCAAACATGTCCCCAGTTTCTTTTTCTTTTTAAGTATCTTTTTTTAAATTTAAAAACTTTACATCTAATCAATCTTTCTTTCTCGACTTTTTCTTTTCCTATGTTCCTCGTATTTTCGTAATTCTTGGCAGTTGTTATAGGTTTCCCACTTTTTCTATTGTCCTTCACTTCAAGTTCTTGAATGCCTAATCTATTGAAGTTCTTGACAATGATTCGTTGCTTAGTTATCTTATTTTATTATTTTAAGTACCAAAAGAGTTCGTGCAAACAGAATGAATAAACAAGTCCAAATATTTCAGAAATCAATAAGAATCTCTTTAGATATATAAAAAAGTCCAAATAATAAGAATCTCTTAATATTAAATTTTATTTCTAATCATTATAATACATTGTTTTTTTTTCTTTTTTCTAGCAACGATGAAGATGATATTATCAAAACAAACAAAAGTATACATGCTAAAGCAATCAAATAATGAATCTATTGGGTGTCATGTACTCCTCTTGAAGAATCAGTCGGGACTCTGTTTCTCGAGACTCATTATGTAACGTGTCTTTCCCTTTTAATTAAAAAAAAAGCAATCAAATAATGAAGCCATCTACTAGGTAGGGTTTCTGATTCCCTTCACCCCATAAATAAATCTAGTTACATAAATTCTGAAAGAAAACTTTCTTTTTTTACCATGATATTCTGAAAATCTGCCTCTACCACAATCACAGCACATAAGCTAGATTTCTTGCATTTATCAATCGATTGAAAGTAACTTTGAAATGTTGAATGATTGGAGTGTCAATCAATCCATCTCAATCAATCCCCAGCCAACTAAATAGCTGTGATCATAATACTTTAGTTTATATTGCCTAACTTGGGTTGAGGATGTAGTTAATAGAACTTATATCTATAATAACATGATTAATTATTTGAAGATAATTTATTTTATCTAGATTATACTACATGCCAATATTCGATCGGTACGTATTAACTCTAAAACTCAAATATTCAAGAAATTATCAGTACAACAGTAGGGTAATTCAAACCACAAAATATGGACACTGTCAGAAATAGTTTTGTATTTGGCCAACCCGTTGGCGCTAGTAATGGTAGTATGGTACACACGGATAAAATTTGGCAGAAGAGGTCCAAAATTCAGCTGAAGTTGAACTCCTTCCTTGATAAACTCAAACCGTCGGCAAGCGGCAAGCTTATCCTGTCTGTCTGCTCATGTTGTAAATGAAAGTAGTACATTTCGACCAAAGGGCTAAGAATTATAGAGATCTTCATTAATGCAGTCATGCAGAGCTCATCAGAAAGGTATCTGACGGGTCGCTTTCCACTCCATTAACAGCTCCAACGTACCCATAACTCCATCATTAATTATTATAGTTTATTTCATGTAGCAGAGAAGGAAGGGAACAAAACACTGCGAAAGATCAAACCCTAATAAATGCAAATATATATATGAGATGAGCAGAAAAGAATAAATATTAGACATTTTTCTGTGGAGCAAGTAAGCGTCATGATAATTACATTTAGTTCAGTATAATTCCTTACTTTGCATGGCTTTTATTTAATCAGTGCATAAAATTCCAGCTTCCAAAAGATGCCCACCGCACCAGTTTGCCCCGCCAATCTACCACCAAATGTTTTTCTTAAAATTGTATTAACTATGGTGAAAACTATACACGCATTCCACAAAAGATCCTAATTACAAGGACAAAATGCTGCCACCAAATGTTAAGCATAATGATTATGACTATTTAACTTATTAGGCACCATCACAATTAATACTTCTTCTTCTTTTGTCCTTTTCTTTTACTTTTGCAGGCCAATCTTTTCAGCACTGCCGGCTAGTGCTGGACTATCTTCATTTTTTTTTCACAAAGTTGTTATCAAACATTATTTCGTGCATTTTTTTCGAATTCATTCATCAGATTCCAGCTTTATTACTGAAATATGTTTTATTGTACAGCAATCTTATCCAAAAGGTAATTATTTGGGATGAAAAGCAGTCTACTAGAATACACACTGCTAGAAGGTAGTCCTTTGTCATGTTTAGGGGACACCAAGCCAGGTCTCGTAACTTTTTATCCTTTCAAACTATTCATTTACATGGTTCCAATCTCTCTAATTCCATCCTTTCGTAATGAAAAAGTAATAGCCAGCGGAGATGAAGATATTTTGTTGGATGTGTAATCCTACTAAAAAAGAGAAGGTCAATAATGTATTAGGAAGAAACAAATTAAAAGTTACTAGTATTAATGATAAATTAAGAAAGACGAGCCTTTGATGGTTTTGATATATTAATAGGAGCACTGTAACGCTTCAATAAGAAGATGCGATAAAATAGTACTTAGAGACTGTAAAAGAAAAAAATGGAGGCCTAAGAAGAATTAAAGTGAAATGATCAAGAATGATATGACTTTGTTAGAACTTACCGAAGACATGATCCATAATAGAAAATTTTAGTGTACTGATATAAATAAAGAATCTCATGTAGAGAGGTCTTTATCATCCTCTTAAGTTCTTTAAACTTTTTTCTCCCAATCATTTATTTTATAAATAGTCTTAATATTTTGATTAAGTAGTACTTATCTTCTACTTATTTAGCCTAAGTAGTAATTTTTACTTAGTCTATTTACTTTATTGCAATGGCTAATGTGATTTTATGCTTGTACTTTTCTCCTTTTTTCTAGTTTGTATATTTATTTTATCTTGTTTCCTTAACCATTATCTTGTTCTATATGTATTGCATTACATATTTTTGTTTATTTAGTTACACATATTTGCATTATATGCCGGTTTATCATAAACAGTTTCTTTATTATATAAGGTAAGGTTGCATATTATTAGATCTTCTTAGACTCTGTATTTTAACGGACTCTTTGTTTGTTGTATATATGATTTTCAAAGTTAGTTAAAATATATACATAAATAGCTCTGGAAACTAACATAACTTGATAATAATTTAGCATGGTCAAAATAAACGTGAAATTATCATCACCTCCATATTTTAAGAGTTTTCGTACATCATAAATTGCAATGAACATCAATTACATGATAATATTCAAGTCTTAATATAAACTTTACTTAATGTAAATTAATCTATAGTGGTATTCATATAATAAATATAACATTATTGAAATGTCAACTCTCTTTTAAGAATATAGGTCAGGCAATATTTTACTCTGATCTTTTTCACGTGTCTTTGTTTAATAATAATATAACAACAACGACAACATGAACTTTTTAATATCTTTGTAAGATAAAACGATTCGCACCGGAAGTTGTTCCCGATGTAGTTATATTACTTTGATGTTTAAATAAACATACTCTTTTTATTATTTATAATATCTCATTATATTATAATTTTTAAAATAGTATTAACAATACATTAAATTATAATAAAATTAGATTGTAGTAACTTCTTTATGTTTGAACAATTAATTTAATGCTAATGTCATAGTTGATAATTTTGACCTAATAAACACTCACTTATTTTGAAAAACAATTTATTTAAACATCAATTAAACGTGTACTTTTTATTTTAATATTTTATAAAAAAGTTTAATAAGCGCATACTATTATTTATATTAATATTTTTCATTTCAACATCTTTCAAAAGAATATAATAAATATTATTTTAGTAACATTAAAATATAAGGTGATATTATTACGAGTTATTATAAGTAATTTGAATCTTATGATTCACCTTTTGCTTGTGTTACTTTGGTATTTTGTATAGAGGGTGGTATATATAATGTATGCATGTAGCTTAGTTAGGATTCTTGCGATCTTATTTGTAAGAATTGTTGAATATCGAAATAAATTAACGAATAAGGTAATTAATAGCGTGACTCTTCATTAACCTTCATATATACTTACAGTCATTCTACCTTTTAAGATGCTCATGTGTTACTTAAACTTATGGAACATGACATTAGGTAATTGATAGTATGATTCTTCATAAACCTTTATTAATGCCTAGTTAATGATATTAGTCTCTCTACCTTCTAAGAGTCGAGTTTTCTTTACTAGGTGTCAATATTATTAATTACTGAACGTACATATTTTATTTTGCCCCAATTCGAGGATAACGATTTAAATATAGTGATCTATCCAATTTGTCAATATTATTAATTACTGAACGTACATATTTTATTTTACCCCAATTTGAGGATAATGATTTAAATATAGTGATCTATCCAATTTGAGGATAATGATTTAAATATAGTGATCTATCCAATTGGAGGATAATGATTTAAATATAGTGATATATAATATAGTGATCTATCCAATTGGAGGATAATGATTTAAATATAGTGATCTATCCAATTGGAGGATAATGATTTAAATATAGTGATCTATCCAATTGGATAGATCACTATATTTAAATCATTATCCTCAAATTGGGGTATATATATATATATATATATATATATACCTTTCACCCTCGCACAGCTCAGCGTGGTGATCTTGGTTACACTCAAAAACCGATTTTTCCAAAAACTAAACCTT
>JAOTBA010000007.1:7449522-7466986 GCA_025629845.1 Erythroxylum squamatum | reverse complement strand
TGTACTTTGTTTTAAAGAAACAAAAGTTTGTAATGAATTTTGACTGAATGATCGTTCTAGCATGCCACCCTTGCGGGCTACATATTCGGATATCACCAAGGATGTCGGGTATGTGTCTTACGAGAGTGGGGTGCTACAGATACACTTTTTAAGAAATCCATTTACCCAAGATAAGAACTAACCCATGCTGAACTCTTTAGTAATATCCTCTTTTCTTAGATAACTTCATTAACAAAATTCAAGATATTTCCTTAAGCATCAACTACTTTGTTGGAGCCAACTACAATAATGAAATTTGACTTTTCTTATTGTGAAGAAAACATGCTATTCATCTTTAAGTTGAGGAATGAAATAGTGCCTTATTTGTAGAGCGTCCCATAACAAACATTTTTAGTGTTAGAAATGCTTGAAGAAGACTCATACTTGCACTAACTCTTAGGAAGCTAGGCATAAGTCCAAAAGCACTACCTAATGTTCCCTAACATTATAATATTCCCCATGTATCTACATTTTAGCATTTATTTGATTTCATATCTTATATAAGATTGCTTTTATTTTACTTGTATGAATGTGTAAATGCACTTATTTACGTTAGAATGGTGAATATATATAACAACATTGAAAACCAAGGGAGATATACTGAAGTAAACACTAGTAAAGGATTATGTGGTTAGTTGATGTCTTATAGGAGGTATCAATATATAGTACAAATTGTGTCTTTCTTTTCATAGTAAGGTCAACTTGATTTGTTATCTAATCATGGCCATCAATCATCTTTCAATCCATGCTTATGTTAAATGACTATTCCTTAACCAACCTTTGTTTACTTGGTTCTTTAAGCTAACAAATTGATAGAAACCCTTCAAAAAATAAGAATTTATTTTAGAATTTTCGTAGGATACAAGTGTCTTTAATAAAATATTTAAAGAAAAGGAGAATTTGATATAATTAATGAAACAATTGGAGAAGCTATTGTCTTTTAGCTTTAAATAAAAGTGTGAAGGATTTTACTTAGTCATTGGATGATGTCATCAAAGTGTCTAATGCTACTAATGAAAAGAGTTATTACTAAAACAAGATAATGAACTTGAAAGTAAACATGTATTAGTAGGCTAAATTTTTTAAGTAGTCAAAAATGCATTGCATAAGATTGGGTCAATTGTTTCACAAAATTTGTGGTCAATATGGATATAATTTATTGACTCATTGGTCCCATCCTCTTCAATCAATAGTCTTTTAATCACAAGTTATTTGATACTTGCATAACTCCAATATGGAAAATGTTACTAGAAAAACATCTTTTTAAAGCCCTTAAACTTTAATGTTTAGAATACTTAATATATTGAAGTTTTATTTTCACCCTACAAGCCCTTCAATTTTAAGATTTCACATCCTCACCCTTTCTGATGAACTATATTATACATATGTTCTAACCACTACAAGAAAATGTTTATTAAAATGAAAGGGGCAATAAAGGAACTTTGCATATAAGGAAAACTAGTTAGCTACAAATTGCTACGAGGAAAACTTGTTTAAGCTTTCATCCAAGCATTGTTCAACTTAACATTATACTATTCAAGTTCTCAATACCAGCATAAATCTTATCTAAGAAGCTATTTCCACTCATTTCCAACATACTCAAGTTACCAAACCCAATAAGCTCATATGTGAAACTTCCTTGCAGGCTATTGGTCTACAAACTCAAGCTTTCAAGCTAGGGCTAGAATTTGGAAAATTTCTAGAAATGAACTTAAAAATTGATTATCCCCTAAAGATAATAATTTTTTCTTCTCATACCACCTAAAAATATAGGGAATTCACCTATAAAAAGAATCCCATCAAAGTTAAAAAAAAACGCTCAATAGGACATATTGCATAATCTCCACTGCAACTACACCAGGGAATGAATTATTGGCCATTTTCAACCCTTGTTACCTCTTTAAGCTCTTAAACATTCACAATTATACTAAAAGATAAGTTCCCTGAAACATCCAATGTTGTTAAAGTAATAATCTTGTCAACTGACTAGGAAACCCACCTTGTATCTCATTATATTTGATATCTAGTACTTATAAGGCACCAAAACATATCCCTAACTTTGGCCTAATAATATCTTCAAATAAATTGAAACCCAACTCCATAATCCTTATAGACAATGACTAAATCAACTCATTATGGAACATGAGAGAAGGAATTGATTTATATAACTTATCTTTTTGAAGTAAAATGACTTCTACTTTCAAAAGCACTTTGGTTATCATCAAAATAATGCATCCTAAAGAGTTTACCATTTGCACTCAAATTCATATATCCAACTTATTTTTATCTAGCCAAGGGCGTTGTAAATTATAGTGATAGTATATGTAACATCACACTTGTAATAGGGGCGGAGGGGTAGAGGGTATCATTTAAAGCCTTAAGTGGGTCTTGGAGATTGAACATAAAGGAGATTATAGGTTCAAGCTTTATGAGACTTTCATTGTTAGGGTGTAGGATAAAAGGAGACTACAGATGGAGAGTAATGTAGTAATGGAAGAGATTTTAAGAAAAGACTTCAAGGGAAACTTTTGTCCTCTCATGAAAGTAACAATTTTTAAAAAAATTAATTTATAAATAGTGTGTGGATAACATAATTAAACTTAATAATGTGGAGGTAAAAATTTTAAAGTTTAACGTTTTATGTGGTTTAAATTAAAGTTTAAGGTTTTAAGTATTCTAAGAATTAAAGTTTAAGGGCCTTAAAGGTTTTTCTATATGTTATATGCATCTTAGACATTTTTAGTGGACTCATTCACTAAAATTATCACTAATGTTCTAAATATCACTCTACGAGCCTCTCTTCTAAGTATATTTTTGACAAGAACTTACATTAAAAAAGTACATCATCTAACCTTCTTAATAAGGAATTTAAAATTCTAAAATGGATATTAGATGCACTTAATTTTACATAGCTAGACATCACGGGGACTTCTTTAAGGTGTAATGGAATAGAACAAAATAGTTAATTCCTTATGAGACAATCAAGTTAAGCCTACCAAAACTCAACTTAACCTTGTTTTTGTGATCTTTGACTAATAACTCCTTTTATTTTAAAACATCTTGCTCATAGTTATATTTAAATGTTTCACTCACTCTCATCGCATAAATCTTTTTGAAATTAGCCCAAAAAGTAAACAATTAATAGATGTGATAAAACCAACTTAATTGTTGTTCTTTTACCTATCTTTGAACTGCTGGTCGTAGATTAACAACAAGTTCTGTTAATCCCAGTTTTCCCTTAGGTCGTGTTTAATTAAGAGACGCTTGTTAATTAAACCTAGCCATCTAACAACCTAGGATACAATTTCTAGATTTAATTGAACAGTCACATTATGAATTAGAAAAATAGACCAATCTATCTCTATATTTAATTGGGCAGTCACATTACGAATTAGGAAAACAAACCAATCTATGCAATAACCACATATGCTGGGATCATTTAACCTAAGTTAAGTTATCCCTAATGATTACAAACCATTAGTCGCTACAAATGAATATCAAATATAACAATTATGGATTATATTGAAATTATAGTTATAGGTTCATACACAAACAATCGAATGATAAAGAGAATATGATCATTTATACACAAAACCCAAATCCATACGCATAGGATAACCTAAACAATTCCTAAAGAGAGAAAGAACAACAAAAATAACGGAAGAAAAGCTTAACTGGGTCATCGGTGTCGATGTCACCTTTGAAACGACGTCGAGATGCTAGCCTTCTATGGGTCTCCAAATGGATGGAGCTTTGCCCCTTCTCCTCATTTTCTCCCGAAGCTTCACTCTTTTCCTAGTCGAAAACACCAAAACATTCATGTCTCTACTGTCACAAAAATGATGCTTTTATATTAAAAACGTAGGGTTTCTTGAGTGAGGTGGTAGTGTCTCACAGGCGTGCATAGCCTCTCACGGTCATGCATGACCTCTCACGGCCATGCATTGGCCTCTCATGGTAGTGCATGGCTCTCACGGCCGTGAGTGGCTACCACCATCAAAGATTTCTACCAATAAGCACCAATGTATGCTCACTCTCATCACTTGCTCTAGAGATTTTATCAACATCTCACATTTGTCTTACCTACTCACATGGCTTCAACTTGTTCCCTTATCAATATTTCATCTTCATGTCAACCTCTATGTCAAGTATTAGCCAAAGCCCATTAACATTTATAAGATTTTATCATTTGAACTTAAGGATCTAACAATAACTTCCTTAATTGGATTTATATTTAGAATAATGACATGTTTTTATCAATCTTATTCATATGGGTTAAAAATGAAATAGACAACCCCTTATTTATAAGAACAATATTTTTGTTGTTAAGAAAAAAGATAAAGATTCAAAACAATTCATTTCAACAAATAATTTTATAATGTCATAATTGTTGTATATTTCTTAGAGATAAATCAGATGCAAGAATAATATTACAAGACATTTCTTCTCCTTTCTAATTCTTTTCAAACATAAAAATCTTATTTATATGCTATTAACATCTCTCACATAATTATTAAATAAAACTTGAATTTATATGTCAAATCTACATGAGAAAATTCTAAAATTTATGAATTTTTTTCTCAAATTTCATTGGTTATAAGTATTTATCTTTAATGTAGTTAATTTACAGATATTGTTTGTATAAATAAAGGCTAAATATGTTAAATTCTCGTGTATTTTAATATTTTTAAATGTTTTAATTTAAACTTTATATTTTAAAGCATTGTCACAACCTAAATTTAATGGCAAAATTATTATTAAAATATCTTTACGATGAAATTAGAAATGAGATATTACATAGGCAAACCTTGGTCAAAGGTACACAGGGATGGCATTATCAAAGGCATATATTGTTATTACCGCATAAATTGAGAAAGACTCTTTTTGCTGTGAACCTAGGCTTGTGGAATGTTTCACCTAGCTCAAATACCAGTCAAGTAATCTATAGAACAGATTTCATAAGAGATCAAAGATAAATAAAGATTGATTGTAGTTTAGATTTCAAGCATGCTAGTCGAGATAGAAGCTCTTTTTTTTTTAATGTATGAACGTCTATTTTCAAGACCTGACTTTTAAAAATATTAATTGACCAATTGGTACTAAAATATCATTAAATATAATATTAAAAAATATTTGATACAAGCGATTTAAAAAGGAGTGAAAACACGCGAGATAAAAAGGGCGCGTGGTGGGGATGGACTGAATGTTGATGCGGTGATGATGAGCGCCGCTTAGCCCACAAACGTTCATTTTCATCTGTTCAATTTTGTAATATAGCAATAACAATAATAATAATATATCCTAAACAATTTTCAAAGCGAAAATTATTAAATTATAGAACAAGTAAAAGGACAAAGTGCTCGTGGGACAACATAGTAATAGTATGATTGCTGTCCTTTTTCTCACAAAACCTAATATGTGACGTCACATCACCCATTTTGTTTCTCTCTCTAATAAAAAACACAAAAGCCCTCTTCCTTATTTTTATGTATAAATTCCGTAACTGCATAAAGTCTATCTACAAAAACTGACCAATTTATTACTGACACAACACATAACATACACACATTCTACTAGTTGCTTTGCTCTACTCGAGTGTGCTCTGCTTTGCCGCTTGCTTCCTCTTACTCTGTTCCGTTTCTTCTGAAGACGTGGTTTCTTCCCTTTTCTGCAATCAGAAGGCTTCCCTGTTTTTGTTTGAATATTTAAGGAGTGACTGCAGCAGTAAGAGAAATGTACGCAGAGACTGGGCTGTTGTTTCCTTACGTGCAGAATTTCTCTCAAGATATTCAGCAACTTGAAGAGTACTGCAACTACCAGAAGGTCACTGCCTCATTGGTAGACACTCCCTTCACTTTTCCCTTGTGGTGATCTTCTTCCAATCTATTCCCTTGACCTTGCGTTTGGGTTTTGCCTTCAAAATTGACTTGCGTTCTATTGAGGCTTGTTCTCTGTTTGGTTTCTAGGAAAATGAAGTGTCTGAAAGTGTGAAACCGTAACTTAAATCGCTTTCTTATTGTTGTCTGGGAGTGAACTTTTTGTTGGCAAGTTCAATTTCTCGTCTTGCACGTTTTTGATTCCTTGAGAAAGTTAAGTCCTTGTTTTGCTTTGCTTCTCTGTTCCTCTGCTTGGTTGCAGAGAAAGTGGAGGAAAAGACCAAATTTATTGGTACCTTTATGTATTTGGAGGACTGGGTCTGTAATTTTTAACTGAAGGTCAGTTCCATTTGTTCTCTATCGGCTTTCTCTTGGTACATAAGTGGTCCAAAAAGGAAACAGTGAGTGTTCTCTTTACATATGTGGATCTAGAAAAGAAAAGCAAGAGCATAATGCATAACAGGAAAGTGATTTCACAGTTCCAAGTTCCATGTCCATAAACCTCTCTTGTTTTCTTTTTTCTTCTTTTCCTTTTATGTTTAACCCATTTACAGAGAGCTAAAATAAGAACTTGTCCTCCTCCTTTTGTTTTCACTCTTGTTTTTCCCTTGTTTCTACTTTGATCTTTTGACGCGTAAGCTTTAAAGAAAAAAGTGATGTCCACCTCTCTCTTTCTGACTCTCTATGAGGTGTGAGCAACTAAACTTGGAGAAAAGGAATCTAAGGAAGAGCTGTTTTCATGTGTGCTTCTGTCAAACTGGGTTTGTCTCTAGCAGGTGTTTGGCCATTTGAAAAGGCTTTAAATTCGTTTTTATAGTCTATTCTCTGTCCTTTTTTTTTTGGTCTTCTTTTTATTTTCAGGGAAAATTTGAGCAGCTAGCTTTCTTTTGTATTACTGATTTAATTCTTTTTGCATCTTCATTTTAACTCGTAAAATTTTTTACCCCCAGGTGTGAGTTCTGAACAACATTGGGTGCATTGCTTCTTTGGTATTTCTTTTAGATAAGTTTCATTTATTCCAATATTTATAGATTTTGATTGGATGAAGAGACAAATTTTGGGATCCTTTTTCAACTACATCGATCTTAGTTCATTTTGACATGCATCGAATCTGAATTTTGGCCAACTTCTAGTAGTGCAGGAATCCATCAAAGATGCCTCTTCATCACTATAAGTTTTCCAGAAGTGCTTGAAGTTGGAAAGTGTTTCTTTTCTTTACAAATGCTTCTAATTATTGACATGGAGTTGGTGAATAATACTTCGCACTGCACTTTTTTGTGAAATAAGTAAATCTATAGATGCCTCAAGTCAAGTAATGAAAGAAGTTTCAACAAATAAAATGTCTTGAGAAGTTTATCTGGGAATTCAAATTAAGCTTCTTGTTTGAGAAATTGAGGTATGTGTAACACTCTGACTCTAAGGTGTAATTAACGTTTCATTCTGAAACGCCACATTTAAAGTCACTAACTCGTCATTTTTCTCATCTGCAACTTTGTGTTGCAAGTTCCACTCTCCTGTTCCAGATATGTATGCAAATGGATGCTTTTCATATAAATGTCATCAATGTTTCAAGTTTTGGTTACAGTATCGTAAATCAATACGCAACAGTTTCTTTCTTGGTTTATCTTATCTGATGGAGATGATCTACATTCAGACCTCCACGATAGCAGAATATGACCTGGGAGTAGAAGGAGATCTATTCAAAGCACCAGAACCCATCATTGAAGAGCCAGTTATGGGCCTTGATCCTATGGCTGCAGCCATCTCAATAATGTCCTGTGGGGAAGAAGTCATCACCCCACAAGGACTGAAGGTGTCAGATATTGAATCAATCCAGACTGAGCAGCTTCTAAGTGAGGTTTTCTATGAGTGCAAGAAGGACCTCATGGAAAAAGCAGCAACAGGAGCTTCACTGTCAGAGGTTCTGGATTTCAAAATTCCCATTATTCAGACTGATGAAAACCAGATTCAGGAAACCAAAGTGCTTCCTGATCTATCACTGTCAAAAAGTGTTAGCTCAGGATCTTTAAGTTCAATGGAGTGGATGAATAGTGCTGCATTGAAGCCAAGTTTTATGGATTTTACTGGAATGGACTTGGAAAATGTTTATGGCATGCGTAGAGCATTCAGTGAAGGAGACATAAAGGTCAGTTCATTTTCCGCTCTTGTATGTCCCTCTTCTATCATTTCCAGACATGTCTGACCTATCCGCTTTTCTTCCCCACTTGTTTACTTCTACCTCTGGTGTAGAGCTGTAGAATTATATCTGTCAAGGAATCAATTTCATGAACCATTTACTTTATTCAGATGCTTAGAACAATACTAGATGTTATGCATTTACCTTGATATGTGACTGGAGAGTTGCTGTGATTAACTTTAGAAGTTTTGAACTTCTGTTATCATCAACTCATGGCACATGCGAATATGACTTTCTGTTAAGATGAACCTTGTATTTCCCCATGGTGACACCAGTCATAACACTTCTATTCTGACCAACTTTTCCAAAGTTAATTACCTTACCCTTGACATTGTTTCCAAAATATCATATGTCCTCTATCTTTCTTCTTCATGCGTGATGAGTTTTATTGCAACTGCCGTCATGTATCTTGAGCAAGCACTATCCTTAAACCGCTTCTGACGCTTGCCCTTGTTTACTTATAAAACCAATTCATCTAACTTGAGGTACCCAAGTATGCACAAGTCCTTGGGTGTTAGTCTTGAAGGTTTTCTCAACCCACACTTTTTTGGGTTTGCTTTCAGGTCTCCTTTTTAAGATAACAAAACCTCTCAATATAATCAAAATCTCCACAATAATGTCTTATATAATATGTCCTATATGAACTGTTATCATGGCCATATCTCGTATATGGTGTCCTATATGACGTCCTAGCATGTCCTATATGAATTGTTATCATGACCATATCTCGTAGGGTGTCCTATATGTCGTCCTAGGCTGCAATACCCCTTTGCGATCCTTGAAAAGACAAGCAAATACCTTCCTACTTCCTTACCAAGAACGAATTTGTGCGGCCTCTTCCAAATGCATACTAGGACACAACTACATGTCCGCTTCTTATAGAATCAAAATCTATTACTTCTCTTTTCAGTTTTAATTTCTCTTTATCATTTGTCTGGCATAAACCACCAGATTCTAGTGGATCCTTGGTATGCAATACAGCATCAAGCATGAACTGGCTATGTAAGGAAGTCTATGGACTGAGAATTCTTTAGATGCTTCTGGCCATTTCCACCAGATGAGGCTTGAGTCATTGATACTGAATTTCTATGGCAGACTCTTGGTAATGGTAGTATAAGCCGTATTCACTCTGCCCTTGACCGTCAATTAGTCATTGGCAACTGCATTTCTGAAGATCGCATGGAAAAGCTTTCAAGGTATAGGAATAAGAAGACAAAAAGGAATTTTGGCAGGAAAATTAAGGTAAGTTAACAAATTCCATAAAATTTCAAGTCATATTCATTCTGACGCACAATTATAAATTCAAATCTCATATATTTATGTTATATGTTTCAAAATTCCCTTGTAGAAATTTGCTTATTATTTCTTTTTGTCTTAGTATGCTTGTAGGAAGGCCTTGGCAGACAGTCAGCCAAGGATCCGAGGAAGGTTTGCCAAGACTGAAGAACCTGATGTGTCGAGAAGGCAATAAATATTACTATTTTGGGAGGATTGATGAAGTAGACATTAAATGTTAAAATATCCGATCAAGTAATGGAAGAGAGCAGCACTGTAAGCCTGGGAAATAGATGCAGCAGAAAGGAAAATGACTATTGATAATAAAACAGAGCGCCAAATAGTAAGCAGTTGAACCGTTATTTAATGTAATAACTTCCTCAAACTGGACCATAATGGCTGAAGTAGAGCTGTATATAAGGTGGTTCTGAGCAAAATGTCGTAAGAGTTGTTCAGAGCTGTATATAAGGTGTTTCTGAACAAAATGTCGTAAGAGTTGTTCATACTATCATGTAAGTGTACTAATATGTGTTGTGAAATGGCAATGTTGTAGTCCCTTGTTTCTACTTTCTACAAAAAGGGGTATGATAACTACAAAGTCCGGACTTAACAATCTGCACCCAAGTTTTACATGAGTTTTGAACATCAAGGGATGAACAAGAAAGAAATAAGGGATTACAAGCGTTCCTGTTTATTTACAGTATTGGATTCTGTTAGTGAATTATGGAACCCAAAAGCAACAGGGAAAGGACATTGTGTGTGATATGTGGCTTTGGACGCTTTCGCCCAAATATAAGAAAAGGGGCCTTAGCTAAAAGGGGCCTCAGCTAAAATCTCTCGTCCTTCTCTGTCAGACTTTCTTTTAAGCCCTGGAGAGGTGAGGTATGGCTTAATTGTGGCTTTCTGTCATCATTCATAGTGTTCTGGTGCTGACAGTAAGGGCCTTTGAGATGAAGAAAAATCAGATGGATGAAACAAAGACGCCAGAAGAAAAAGATCATAGTAAGACAAAAATTGGTTTGAATCAATACGTAACACACACACGCTCGGATAAAACTGGCCTCACCAAAGGCAAGGCACTTTTATTCTGAAGCAACAATTTAACAACTTGATATGGCTTGATGAAGCTGCCAACTGCCAAATAAAGGCCAAGAACCAGTGTGGCTTAATGAAGACCAAGGACATCTCACTGCTGACTGCGGCATCAAAAGTGTCGGGGAAAATCAGTTATCCTTAAGGCATTTATTAGTGATATCAATTCTTCTATTCCTGTCTCCGTATGCCACCCTGTGCCCGAAACGATCTATCCATCTATTAACATTTAATGAATAGATAAATAGTCTCGATTGTTCCCGTTTCTGTGTCTCACTTTGTATCTGAGACTATACATCTATTCATTAACATTTAATAGATAGATAGATGGTCTCCGGCACGGGATAGCACACAAAAATGGGAATAGCCACCTCTGCCTTTCATTAGTACCTATCTCTTATATCTAATGCCCATTATCTCTTTTATCTGACCAGTGTCTGGTACAACTACTCATCAAAGGCTACTCTAGAATCCCTAATCTGAGCAAGTTCAAAATTTTGTATAAATTCAGAGTTTCATCAGCTTCGTGAAATCCATTTTGAATTGAAGTTATCCTTGATGGCCTAATATTTCTCGCTTCCATCACTCAAAAACAGCCAAAGCCTTCCAAGATCCCTTTAAATGATGCGCTTTTTCCATTTATAAATCATCTTGCTCACTATTCACAAGATCCAACGACTTTGTATCATTCAAATTATTGTTAGGAAAATCTTACCGAACTTAATATTATATTTGGTTTTGATACGATATGATATCTGTATCAGTCAATACTACTTTAGATAATTTTTTAAAATTATAAAATAGTCGTTAAATTTTATAAAATTATAAAATAGTAATTCAATATATTGTGTTCTACATCTTTTAATTTTACTACATTCTGTTTTTAAAATCATAATAATAGAAATTTAATATAACATCTATGCCATTATTTCTATTAATATTTACTAGTCACATATTTTTCATATTAATAATTAAAAAGATTGTTTAATTATCATAAAAATATAAAACTAATAATAATGCAAAGTGTTTAAAATATTATAATTGATTAATCAAAATATTAGATAATAAGAAAAATATAAGTCCATAAACCAACAAGCAGAACAATCAAAGTTTGTGCTGAGGATCATAGCAAAGTGGAAATGTAATTGAAACAAAAACACTTACAATTAAACGTTTTATATTTATATTTCATATATAGAATTTAACATATACATTAAATACAAGTGAAATTAAAAAGAAGAAGAAAATGAAAAATCTAAAACTTCATTCCATAATATATTCACTCAAATCATATTGGCAATTTTCATTTGATATGAAGTTCTCATCAACAAATGGAATTTGATCATCAGTGTTATTTAAGCTCATTGTATCGAATTATACTTTCCCATCTAAGATTATTTTCTAAGTCACTCTCATTTATAAAACTTAGTTTCTCAGAAGTCCAATCCGTTAAAAGATTAATAAGATTAAGATGAATTGGATCTATATGATTACTTATTTTACTAAAAGTTCTAGTAAACAAATAAATTAAATTATTAAAAAATTATGAAAAATTATATTCAACTAAATAATGAAGATAACATGACTTTTTTTTTAAGTTTCATGTTATATCAAACAAGTATCAAATCATTTAATATCTTGTAGTCCAATTTATTTATTTATTTTAGAATGAATAAATTCAAATGTGCTTCAATTCCTTTTACACCTAATTACAATCTCACATTGACTAAGAATTTGAATTGAAAACTTTTACAATTCTAGAATACTACTTCTAAATTGGTCCTATTACGTAACTATATGACAATAAAAGTAATCTTGTAAACAAAATAAAGTGACGATTAATCTTAAACAAGTAACAAAAATGAATTAATATATACTTAAATTAAGTTTGTTTCTTTGGCGTACTATAATGGGTATCCTAAAATCACCGTATGCATAATTGTATGAATCCATTATGTACTAAATAGATCTTGTATTATCTTATATGAAACAATTATTGTGATAATATCATTCTCCTATTAAATTTCTCTTTCTTTCGTGAAATTTGGCTAAAATAGACACTTAAATTTAAAAATGCTCCAACACATATTAGTGATTTTTTAGACTAACCTTGATAGCTTTCTTCACCTGCTTTATATCAACATAAAAGTAATTAATTATTCTCGTCACTATCACCTAGACAAAGTACTCTCATAAAGGGCTTACAAACTAGAACGATAAGCTAGCTTTGGGACCATCTTTAACTATAATCATAACTCCATTCCAATATTAGACGTGATATACTAAGATACAACTCACTTATCACTTGTATTATTTGTCTTAGTTACTTTTTCATTTGAACAAAATAATTAAGTGAAGAAATTAGTTGCAAATCTTGTAATGGTACGATGACACAAATTCTTACTATTTGTGAAATCTTTTCTCATTAACTTCACAATTCATGTATGGTTATAAGATGAACTTAGTCACTTTTCTAGTTTTCCATACATTGTTATCAATAACAAGGAAGTATATAACATCTTTTATATTTTTCAACATCAAGTTAATGTTATTTGTAGTGTAAGGAATCTAATAAAAAGAATTATACAATCTTGCGTCAATCATTTAAGGTTTCCTTCACAAGTCATGAAGTATTGTTGGGAAGGAATTGATTTCTTAGCTCCTTCGTTATTTTTTCCTAATTGTCGATGAGAGGTTTACTCATATTGACATCTTTGAAAATTCTTTTTTTCTACCATATCTTTGCGTCATCCACTATATATATACTCATGATTGACACTTTATGAATCATAAACCTTTGTACTGTAAAGTATTTTTTTGTTTCCCACTAAAAATATTTGAAAATTTTTGATACTCGGTATGGATCTTACACCTTCACTAAAGTTATCTCTAATTAGACTTTAGTTTTGTTCCTAGCATCGATATGTTTAAGTGTAAAAAATATTTTAGTTGTTCTTGAATGGTCTCTTTGTCTCTAGAAAATCTTAGACCAAATCTTCAAGTTATTCTAAGAAAGGAACCATTCCATCATCTATTGGGGTTATAAAACTAATGATTACCTTTAATTTGGCAGTCCTCTTCACAATATTGCTTTCGCTAATCATTTTTTAGACAATGAAGAACTACTCACTAAACTCTGATACCATATTTTATGAGACTTTTTTTAAGTACTACAAAATGAGAACAAAGTAGCCAAAGTTACCGTGTGGCAAACAACTTGAGTTTTCCAAATCCTATCTAAGCCTTCCTTTATGATAATCAAATAACACCTCTTTTAGTTTTTGCATGCCACATGTTTACTTATATTTTGTTGTTTCCTTCACGCTCAGTCGCATAAATATATGCATAGCCCAATCAACTAAAGAAAATGAGAGAGAGATACAACAAAGCTAACCTTTTATTGTTATCCATAAAGATAATAAAAAGCAAAATCGAGAAACATTCTATTTGAAACTCTCTACAATGGACACTTAAGAACTCTCTATTCAAAGCTCTCTACAATTGGATTTTCATAAAGCTCTCAAACTTTCTTTAAGTAGAAGATTAAATGAATTGCCCACTTTAATTGAACAATATATAATTCCTTTATATAGGTTTATAAGAACCTGGGAAGCAAGTAATTAAAATCATCCACTTTTACTACTATCCTATTTAGTAGTGAGGGTTGTACACTTCTTCCACTAACTTTACCTCACGGGTGGAAAGTTATCACCTTAATTCTCAAAACTCCTCTAAGATCATAGAAAATATGGTTTTGGAAAATGTTGCACTCGATTATCACATCATCCACCATCTTTTCATGTATTAAAGAATTACTTCTAGCTTCTAAAGTAGTGCACATATTATGAACCAAAAAAATATAAAGGTGAATCACAATACTAAACATACTTACCTAATTACATGTATATAATGGAGTAATACCAAATAGTTTCATTATGAAACTTATTTAAGTATTATCTCTCTAATTGCACCATAGCAAACCTGGAGCAAAATTAAAAAAATAGACTTCTCATCATGTCAAGACAAAAGAACAAAATAACGTCATCAATTGTTCCACATATAACAAAAACAACAACAACAATGACAATAACAATAACAATAACAATAACAATAAGAGACCTAAATGTCAAACAAATTAAATTTATCTAAGTAAATGAAAAACCTCCTGTAAATCTCTCCTTAATGCACTAAGAGAACCATTTATTGTTGAAGCTATAAACGACCCTAATTTATAAGAGACAATGAACAAGTCAAAGGAGGAGAAACTTAGTCCAGTAGTCTATATATTGGAATGTTAGAAATTAATATCAAATATTGTATACATAGCACAAATATATCTTAAGTGAAGTAAATAATTTGTAATCATTAAAGATATAAAAACATAATTGTATTTCAAAAAATAATGATTCATATTATTATAATGAAACATGCATGGCTACTTACATCAATAATATAGCCTCCAAGTTTTCATAAACTTGTATCTTTATACATATATAAAAAGTCCTATTATTCTCTCTTAAAAAACACTAGGCAACTATTGTTGTTACAAAATCAATTTGCAAACTTTAAACTGAGTCATTTTTCCTTAACAAAGAATATTTTTATATGATCAAAATCACAAAACTTAATAATTGGCAAAGAATATTTTTACATGATTAAAATCACAAAACTTAATAGCAAGAGCCCAGGTTGAAAGGAAAAGTTAAAACCCACAAGTCAAGCTTATCATTATCTTTTTAATGGTCATCCAAATAGACAATTTAGATAAGCTTTATTAAATTATCCAATATTAAATTGAAAGTGGTAAATGAAAATATGATTAAAGTATGAAAGCAAAAATGATGATGATAATTTATAAATGCTTGAGAAAGAACTAAGATAAAATAATAAATTATTAGCAAAGGCATGTACTAAAATATCGAAAGCCATAAGCCTTTGTTATGTTGATGCAAGAATAGCTTAAGGGATGAAAGTAGTTAATCAGAGTTGGCAAAAACAATAATGGTATCATCGTAAAGATTAGTATAACTTAACTCCAGTTCAAAGCCAAAAGCCCTGTATTTATAAGTAGACCATGAAAACAATACGTTAATATCTTGCACATTGTATAATCTTCCTAAGCTAAGTGCATTTTCTTGAGATATCAAATATGAAAACATGAGCACTAGAGCTCTTTGAGGCAAGGTATACAAAAAATTTCCAATATCATCACAATTTACCTTTGTCAACTAACATAATATAGGATTCTAATATGATGGTAAAAGAAAAAAAAAGTTGAGGATTCTATCCAACAATATTGTAAATAACAATATAAGTACACATTAAGAGAATAATCCTAAAATCAAAAATAAGTTGTTAAATATGCTAAGTAATAGTTGACATTGAAACAAGCCAAAGATATTCATATATGAAGCTAAAATTGTTCCTAATTTATAGGAGAAGGATAAAATATATACTTTGAATAAGAGAACATATGAGCAACTTCATCTAGCTAATGCTCTATATAAACAAAAAGCTTCCTCTGAAACTCAACTTATTAAAAAAACATACTTATCACCTCCTTCACTTCCATTTCTCCTCTCTCTTCCTAGCCAAAAGTCTTATGATCTTTATGGTTACTATTATGGGAAAATTTTCAAGATGTAGTAAAATTAACAAATTGTCAATCTTTATGCAATAGTTAAGTTTAAGTTTGTCAAACCTTAACTTAACTTTTTTCATAATCACTAACCAATAACTCATTTAGTTTTCAAGCACCTCATAAACATTAGTGTTAAGTGTTTTACTCACTCTTAATATACAAGTGTTTGTATAATCAAAACAAAAATAAATTAACAAGAGATAGATAAGACAAATCTGACTTTCCATTGATCTATTCTTATAATAAATAATATAAAGGACTTGAGAAACTTCTAACTTGAAATTCTTTACAAAACAATCACTCAAGACCTTCCTACTTGAAGCTCTCAATAAAAGGTTTTTAGAAAGCTCTCAAACTCTCTCTAACAAATTGTTTAGATGTATAAGGAATAGCAAATGAGCTAAGCATGATAACTTTATATAGGCTATAGGAATTTAGTGACCAAGATAAAACATCATCTTTCACTACTAGGTCTAAGTTTGTAGGAAATTGTCACTTTTACTAATTCCACCTAGTTAATAAGGAGTTACACACTTTAGGTTACTAACACCAAAAAAAAAAAAGAACATGGTCTTCAAACATGTCTCACCCTCTTGCCACATCATTAGACCACTTTCCTATTATATGAGAATTGCTTCGATTTTCTAAGCTCACTATTCCATATTCTTGCCATATATTGTCATATCTTGCCTATCGATCAAAAAGTGTCTTAATAAGTCTTTGGTTAGCCATCCAAAAACTTCTTGGTTTATACTCCATCTAATTACACTAACGTGTACACTTATATTATTCTATAACTAAGTTAAGCAACAATCGGGCTACTAACGTAATAAAACTTAAAGATTTCCATACCTTCTTACTACCTCGTCAAAGTCAAGTCCTTCACAAACCTTCGGACTTAGTATGACATCGATCATCTTTAGTCTCACATTTGAATCTCGCTTACTACCTATGGATTTTTTTCCAACGTGTATAAACATATATTAACTCTTTCCTACTTTTCTTAATTTCATTGATATCTTATATTTTCCTTGCCTACTCACTTGAATTTTGTTTATTTGCTTATCCGTTATCTGCATGTCAACATACATGTCAAGCATTGATCAAGGCTCACCAACACTTGTACAATTCCATCACTTAGATTTAATGGTCTAAAAATTGTCATAGATGAAGTAAATCAGGCGTCAATATAGACTTTATGTTCGATATACAAAATGCACAAGAAGGGGGGTTGAATTGTGTATTCTTTTTCGTAAATATAATCCCCTTATATATTTTTGAAAACTTGCTTTCTCAAAAACTATTAAGTAAGAATATCACGATGTATTGCAGTTAACTTCTAAG
>JAOTBA010000007.1:7381770-7400291 GCA_025629845.1 Erythroxylum squamatum | reverse complement strand
CTAATATGATTATTTGTTATCATAAAAGGGGGGGGGGGTTTAAGTCAAAATGACTTTACGTAAATGATTTTGATGGAGAACAAATAATAATGAAAGAAGCAAGTAAGACGGAAGCGCTAAGACAAAAAGCAGACGGAAGCGTTAAGACAAAAAGTAGACGAAAGCGTGAACCTGAAAGTCAGACGATACAAAAAAAACAGACGATACAAAAGACAGATGGAAGAAAATCAGACGCAAGGCACAAAAGTAAAAATAAGACGGAAGCGCAAGGCGAAAAACATCAGACGAAAGAAAATCAGACGAAAGCACAAACTAAAAGATCAGACAAAAGAAAGTGAGATGGAAGATCCGATACCACGTCGGATTACAAATCAGTTTGAGTTGGTTACAGAACTCAACTGAATAACTGATTCTTGAAAGATCAAGAAACAAAAAGAAAGAAGGAGTTATCAAGAAGCAGTTGAAGACGAAGGCTATAAATATGAGTCGAAGTCGAAACTGAAGAAGATTTTAGCAATTCTAAAAAGTTTAAGTGATCTCAGAAATATTATTGTGCAAAAACTTAGAGCTATTCTTATCTGTAACGAAGCTCAAAATACCTTTCAGTTGAGAGAAGAGCAGATAGCCTGAAGAGGCTAAGAGTGAAAGAATACTTGTTGTAAGAGACTTGAAGAGGCTTGGAATCAAAGAATACTTGTAACGTTTTGAGAGATAGTGAAATCTCATAAAGATATTTGAGGACTGGACGTAGCCCACGGTTTGGGGTGAACCAGGATAAATCTGCCGTGTCGACATCTCTCAACTCTCAACCCTTAACTCTCTTAACTTTGAATTTTTGATTTTATTATTTTTATACGAGAATTTTGAAAATACTTTATACTATTGATTTTCAGTAGTTTTGTAAAAAGAACAAGTTTCTTTTAACGAAATCGTTTACAAGGGGATCAACGAAAAATAATACACAATTCAACCCCCCCCCTTCTTGTGCATTTGTATATCGTTTAATAAGTGTGGTATTAACGTGTGATTCACTTCAAATCTTATTAAAATCCTTGCTAGGCTCTAAAATATGATTTTAAAAAAGGGTATTTTATACATTTTATTTAATTAACTTTCATTTTCCCATCTTTTTCTAATCAAATTTAAATTGAAATGAGTTTTAAGTGACTTCGTGCTTCACTAAATTAAAGAATAAAATTTTACCTTTGATGCATTTTAAGTTTCCCACCATTATCTGTTGAATTCATTTTCATAAATTTTCTTTTATCTCCAACCTATCTTAGCACTCAATTTAAGTGATCTTTTGTTTTATACCTTTCTTATCCCTTCCACTCTCAAGTTCTTAGTAAAGAACCACTAAATTTTCATTATGCATTCCAGTAAATGGAAAATTCCCAACCATTTGTAATGGAAATTCCTAGCTTGAAGTAAGTGTTGGAAATGTTTACTTCTTTGTATATTCCTTATTGGAAACTAGTCATCATAAGGAATATACCCAAAAAGACATTAACCACTCATTCTTTAAAATCTTATGCTATTCTTATTATTACAATAACTACACTTTTAAGGAAATATATAATTTTCCTTTTCTTATGAATTTTTATGTTCACATTACCAATTATTTCTTTTTTTGAAAATACAAAGGCATAATTTTGTAGATTGACCAAATCTAGACTTTGGACACTCTAGAATGGGGAGTTCTTATGATGGTAATGCATCAAAGCTGGATCTTAAAATGATAGAAATCAATGTTGAATTAAGAATGTAAAAAATACAAAAAGGGGAGGGAGAAAATTCTCTTGAAGATACTTTGACTTAATTTTGATATTATGACATGGAAAATTGAGATCGAAAATGGTAACCTAATATTGCCCTTATTTTGGAGTAGCTTGTGATATTTGGTCTATATCTCATGATTAGGAAGTTCAAATGGTCTGATTGTTAGCTCTATGGAAACTAGAGACATAGAGGAACAAATTTCTAGAAGACCTAAAACCTAATTTAAACTTTTTCTATATGCATATTAAGGAGCAAGTGGAGTCTGTCATGTGATTTGCTTATGGACTGATTGCTTGCCTATTTTTAGACCCATCGTAGGCTTAGCTCAAATTGCACTATTTTAAGTTTGTTTTCATGTCTGATTTTTACCAAATCTTATCCAAGCCTTTTGGAATATGTATGAAACTTTTTAAACACCTAGAGATAAATGAAATAGGACTTACCTTATGTGAATTGGTTGATTGAACAGTGGAATTTAAGATTGAGTATAATGCATAGTAAAGAAAATTTACACGTACATAACTGATTGTGTGCATATTTATCGTTCATATGTGTATATTATGCTTATACAAAAGTGATTTTGATACCCTTTTAATGGTGGTAAGTTATGACTCGCATGTATGAACGCAAATATAGATTTTATGACTTGAAATGCATATCATATGATTTGTCAATATATGAATTGTGAAATTGGCAAATTGCTAAAGGAAATGTTACAATGCCTGCTCTATTGTCTTGGTGTTGAATAGATAGGTATGTCTATACAGTGCAGCTACTATAGTTTGACACCATCAGTGTGCACAGTTCGATACCTTAGGGTATCCACAGTTTGATACCTTCGGATATCCACAGTTCGATACCTTAGATTATCCACAGTTTCATATCTTCGGATATCCACATCACCCGTTATCTACACTCATAAAAAATGTGCAGGCTTAATATAAAAAGGAAACTTAACAGTCATAAATAAGAAATACAACATGACAACATCAATAATTGATATTGACGAGCATTTATATTGATTGTAATGATGTGCAATTATATTGATAATTTGTATCATTGAGCATTGAATATTAATATTTGGCTTATAAATGTGCATTTTCGGCATATGGATAATATGTTGAAGCATAGTTGCATTATGTACTTTGCTTAAGTATGTCATCATTATTTACATGAGCATTGAATATCAATGTTTGGTTCATGAATGTGAATTTATGAGTATATGAGTTGTGATATTTCTGAATGTGTATGCTTGCCGGATGACTACTGTGAGTGCTCATTCAAACGAAGTGTTTTCTCCACTAAACTTTCAAGCTTAGCACAGATGTTAATCCGTGTATGTCCAAGTTATAGGAATGAGGTACAGGAAATATCTGCAGGAACCAAGACTAACAAATAGAAGAAAAAAATACTTTTGCAATGTGTTTCTAGTTACAAGTGATTCCACATGTAATAAAAAGGTTATCGTATGTTTTCTTTTGGATTACCATGTAAATGTAAGGATGTATTACTACTGTTAAATGATAATGTTAAGCATTGGAGAGTTTTGTAATGTGTATATGTATAGTATTGAATAGAATTGTATCTTTGAATGCATGTACAGGAATTTGGTTGCTATATGTATGGATGGTTGTAGGTTCCGTATAGGGCATGTTACATAAAAGCCTCAATAATTGGACTAATAAATCTCTTTCATATGTTGACATATTGCAGCTCGTTATTTCCATCTTGTCTAATCTCCATCAACATTGATGCTCCCACCTGGCCCTTCCTAAGGAGATCTTAAAAACAATACACAAACTTCTTAGAGACTTCCTTTATAATGGTTCCTCATTCCAAAGGTGAAAAGGTCAGATGTTTGCTTACGTAAGAAATGTTGCTCCATCAAACTAATTAGTAAAGTCCATTTAATTAAAAGACTTTGGCAAGTGTGTGTGGATAAAAAGTAGTGGTTGTACCACTACTTTTTGAAAAAGAAAAGCATTTGGAATGTTCAAGTTAATGGTATTGTTTCTTGGGCCTGAAGGCAAATTCCAGTTACAAGGGACACTATTCAACTCTCCATTAAGCACAAGGTGAAGGATGGTAAAAATAATTGGCCAAACAGTGGCCCGTCGACCGACTTATTATCTAGAAAATCCTTTGTGTTCATGGTAAACTTGTTTCGTTCTTCCCCTAACTCCTTATCTCAGGATTTAGTAGCTTTTTTTTATTATTTACAAAAGGAAACTACTATACTAAATCAATGCTCTGTTTCCTATACTAAATCAATGCTCTGGGGTACACTGCGCCTTGCGCATCTCGATAGAGAAACTCCTGGATTCCAAACAAGGGCAATTGTATGATATAAAGGCCCAGTCTGCACAGGATTTAGTACTTTGGTTACCGAACAAGAGATTGAAATTCTCTGCCAATTCCTATAAAGAGTCTTCTCAATAGTCCTCTCCTCATATGCGATTGGAGCAGGCTTTTTTGGGACTCCTCTCTTATCCCCTCTAATGCATTCAACCTGCCAGTCATTGCTAGAGAGAGGTATCGAAGATTCCTTAAAATTCTCCATCTTTGGCAGGTGTTGCTTCCCTGGTCTTAAGCTCTAGATGACTTGAATCATCTATTCTTTAATTGTCGCTTTTCCTTTGTCTTTAGAGCAAAACAATTAGCACATTTGATCTGTATTGTCACCTTAACAAGTGGTATAATATTATCACTTGGACTTTGAACCTACTACAGTGTTTGAAAGGTGATACTTAACCGTTCACGCTTGCTCTTGATGTATTGGTCTACGATGTCTAGAATGAGAAAAAAGATTATTTGCTAATCATTTCTCCAGTCCACAAAAGCTTCTGAGGAAGATGTTAAGATAAGAATGTTAGCGCTCATTAAAGGCTTAAATAATCATCTAAGTTCTGAAACTAGGCAGGCATGGCTACTTTAACTCAGCTTCCTGTGATTCTACTGCTAGTTCCTTGTGTTTCTTCTACAGCTATTGGCAGTTGTAACTAAGTTTCTGTCTTATAGCCTAGAGCCCTCTCGTTAATGGACCAGTTTTGTGTTTCCTTGAGCCCCTGAATGATATCTTACTTATCTTCAAAAAAAACACTTTGATTAAAAAAAAAAAGTGGATAGCGACTCATTTGCCATCAAAAGAAGGTGGAATCGCTTTGGGTTTGTGAAACTTTTGTTGGCTCTCCAAGTTGTTAATTTTATAAAAAAAAAATTCAAGGGAAAAATCCATTCCACTAAGCGTTTGATCCCCTGCGCTACCCTTGTGCCAGATTGTGCAAGCTCTCGTATCATTCTCAAGAGTCAGAATGAAACATTTACACGGTGCTCAAATTTAGCATGGAATATAATTCGAAAGAATAGTGACCATCAATAGGTAATCATCAATTTTTAGCACCCCAATTACACAAGCACTTAGTCACGAAACAGAATTAGTTATTCGGACATTTTCAGCATCCAGAGACCTAACACTGTTCTCTCCGATAAGGCAATGACACAAAAGTTGTTACCTGCTACTATGTAGTGCTATCTTTTAGCAGTTTCAGATCATCTGCTCTGAATTCACTGAGGTGTCTGCAGCAACGGCTTCCTCTCCAGTCTCACTCTCCTCCTTTCCTCCTTGTGAATCATCATTCGCTGGAGCAGCCTCAACAGGATTTTCATTAAGCTCTGCTGAGTTTGTCTCAGAATCCTTGTTCCCAAACAACTTTGATGGAAGTAAAGAAGAGATAGCAATTTTTGCTCTTCTCTTAGCAGCCTCTGCTTCCTCAGCCTCTTTAGCCTTGGCTTCAGCTTTTTGCCTCTCCTTCTCTTCCATAAGCTTTGTCAACTCCTCTTCCCTCCCTTCCTTGCTCAATTCTCCTCTGGCAAACTCCTGCAACTCCTCATTAAACTCAACCTCCTCCTCATCCAACAATTCATCAGCCATTTTGAGCACATCATCCAACCTTCCAGCATCACTCAATGACTTCATCATAAATTTGTAACTCTCATCGTCCATTTTCAGTTTCTTCACCATCAAACTATAAAACGACTTTGCCTCCTCAATCTTTCCCACCTTAACCAGCTGATCAACTAATCTATTGTAAACAGCTAAATTAGGTCTTAACCCTGAGTCAACCATCTTTTTAAAGTAGGAAGCACCATCATCAACTCTATTATTTTTGAAACATGCATCCATCAATAGACCATAAGTATACTCATCTGGTTTAACTCCCTTACCCTCCATCTCCCCATAAACCTCCTCGGCGTCGGCCAACATTCCATTTTGACACAACTGATCAACCAAGTTATTGAAGGTCAAGCAATCTGGATTACACCTATAATTTCCCATCCTCCTGAAAACCGAAATTGCATCCTTGAACATTCCCTGAGCACAATAACCATCAACCATCACATTAAAACTACCCAAATTCAGAGCCAAATGACTCGGTGGGCTATGCTCTTGCATCATCCTATCAAACAACTTCAAAGCCTCATCAAATTTCCCATTCTTACACAAAGCATCCAACAACGAATTGTAAGCAACAGGACTCATCTTAACCTGAGAATTCGTCCCAACAGCCTCCTCATAACACTCCAAAGCCTCTTTCTCCATTCCCCTGATAAAATAACCCTTCATCAAAGCCCCATAAACCACACCATCGTTCACAACCCCACCCATCTTCTCCTTCAATTCCTCAAAGAGCTTGAAAATCCCATCACCATCCAAATTCTTCGCACACCCAACCATCAAATAATGATAAACAAGCGGGTCTGGAGAAAACCCTTTAATCCGTACAATTTCCTCCTTCAGTTCCAGCGCTTTATCGAGCTTCCCATTATCCACTAAGCCTTTAATCAGAATCCGGTAAGTAGTCGGAGAGGGACTAAATGGAGCGTCGTTGATAAGCTGCTTGTACTGTTCAAGAGCAGTATCTGGTTTACGACAATCAAGATAAGTCTGGAAAATCAAATTGTGGGTAATAATATTTGGAGCGACACCAGCTTGAGTAATAAAGCGATGAAGAGAGAGAAGGTCGGCGTACTTGGACTGGCGGAGTTGGGCATTAAGCACGGCGTTGACGGTGTAGATGGTGGGGCGGCAATTGGAGTAAATGGAGTGGCGCGTGAAGAGTGCGGCCTCGTCGAGGTCGTTCTTGCGGATTAGAGTCAAGATGCGATTGTGGAGGTTGAGGCGGTTTCCAGAGAGTGAAGAAATGGGTTCGGGGAGCTTAGGGGCGTTGGGATTTTGGATGGGTTTAGGAGATTGTTGTTGTTGGGTACGATGGACAGAAGAGAGAGGGGGTTCGATGCGGAGACGTCGCTTCCGACGGCGGCGTTCTGCAGCGGCTTCTTCTGGGGAAGAGAAGGAAAGAAAACGGGAGGAGACAATCGGGGGAGGTGGGCGGGGTTTAGCTAGGGTTTTGATATGGGTGAGGAAGATTTGCTTTGAGAGAGCCATCGAAGTCGCAAAAGGAATTTGGACTCGAGGGAAGATAACGTCTAATGGTTTAAAAAGCAAAGGGCCAAAGGTGCAATTTGTTTTTTTCGAAAATGCAATTTAGTTCCTATCCGGTGGGCCTAATACTTTAAAATAGAACATATTAATCCTTTAATAAAATTCTATTAAATTTGTAATTATTTAAATTTTTAAAAAATAATTAGATTATTATATTAACATTGATTAAGTGCAAGAAAATATCCACCTAAGTAAGAAATTCAATCTCATTTCATTTAAAATCTCTATCTGTTTCATTTAAAATTACAACTAATTATTCCTTTGTATTAATTTTCTCCCCTTTGGATTAATTTTCTCTTTCCTTGTTCATTTTATGTTTCGTGTCTCCTAACTAACATTTTTTTCTGTCTCATGTTTTCTTTCCTATTTTTCTCTAACTCCTAGTTTTTTTTTTAATAAAAAGAGAATTGAATTACAAGTTATAAGAGATACTTAGGGGTACCCTTTTTCACATAAGGTTGTAGTATTGCTATCTATTTAAAATATATAATTAACGTGCATGGCAAGTTAAGATATAGTAAAATTTGGAGCTTCAAACTACACCTCCCAATAGTAAAAGTTTGTTGATGTTATCCATGATCTCATATATGACAAGTGAGATAGGTTTCTACTTAGCTTCAAACCGTCAAACATTCCTTTCTTTCCAAATGGCTTGCATGCACATGCTAATTACTGCAACGTGTTTCAAATTCGGAAGATTTCTTTAAGAATAAAGCCATTGAATAGCATTGGAAAATGTATTAGCTTGAATTGGCCAGATACAACACATTTTAACTGCTTCCTATACACGGTTGGTGATCACACATGTGAAGAATAAGTGATTTCTTATTTCTTCCTCTGCTGAACAAAAAGGACAAGAAGAATCAATGTTTAAATACCTAATTCTATATGCAGTGTTAAGTCGGTTCTAAATAGTTGGCCATAGGAGAAAGAAGGTTTTAGGTGCTATGATTTTGTTCTAGATGATTTTATACCAATCCACCATTGGTTTCTTCATCCTTAAATAGTCTCTCGTGAGTTTATTAGAAAGTGATGAGTAGGTCCATTATACCAGAAGAAGGTGTCTTGATTGAGAGGATTGGGAGAATATTGAGGTTGCAAATGACTAAGGCTTGCAGCGAACGACCAACTGCTCCCGTTGATGAGCGATTCCATTTTTTATGTGAAGTGGGAGATTGATAGAATTCTTTAATACACTTGAGGAGTTAATGAGAGCACCTTGACCAGAACAGTTGTCAAATCACAAGGATATTAGCTTCCCATTGCCAATGGAGTAAGACATGTCATCTTGGACAAGATTTTTTATTTTGAGAGGTTGGTTTAGAGAAAAGGAGTTGGATACTTTCTTGCTAATTTCCCATATGTTTCTGCCTTTGAGAAAATAGGAATGAAGAATCACTTAGTCCCCCTTCCTCTTTTGCACCATTAGAATGGTTCCATAAGAAGTCTTTGAAGATTCTTTCAATTGTCTTGGAAACATTTTATGAAAGGAAAATGTGTGAGCTACTATATGTATAGAGAGTTGAGAATGGATTTTATGAGCTGCAGTTTCCCTACAAAAGATAGGAATTTATTCACCTAGGAGCTAAATCCCTGAATTTTCTCTATAATAGGATTGCATTCAAGGAAGGTGAGTCTTTTTGTTAAGACAAGCAGACCTAAGTATAAAAGAGGTAAGGCTTTTTCGATCATTGAAGTTATGGAAGAAATATATGAAGCCATATGAGAAGCTTCTTTTGAAATTATGAATTGAATGTTGTTAAGGTTGATCTGCAGTCTAGAGACTTCTTTGAATTTGTGAAGAGACTACATATAGCTATGGATGGATTCCAATTTTGCACTCTAAAAAAGAAGCAAGGCATCTGCAAATGCAAGCTTAGTAAGTCCAATTTTCTTACACTTCAAATGATATTTGAATCTTGCATTCAAGTCCAATTCAAGCTTGATTATAGAATTGAGTACTTCCATGCTCATAATGAAGAGGTAGGGGAAAGAGGATCCCCCTACCTTAGTCCTTTCCCAACTTTGAAATACTTTGAAGGGCTCCCATTTATTATAATTGAATAGCTCGCAGTGGATATGCATTCTTGGGTCCAACTGATGTAAGTTCATAGGAATCCATAAGCTTCCATCATCTTCCATAAAAAATTCCAACTAACATTATCATAAGCCTTGTGAAAGTTGACTTTGATAGTGCAATTGGGAGCTGAATTAGCTCTTAAATAACCTTTACACAATTTTTCTTTTGTAAATAAAGGCACCCTGATTGTCACTTATGAGTGGAGCAATTACCTTTTTTCAGTCTTGATGCAAAAATCTTGGAGATGATTTTGTAAAGAAATTTTGTACAATCAATGGGATTGAATTCATTAAAGCTTAAGGGATTAGAACTTTTTTGTAATAAGCATATAAATGTCTTATTGATTTCTTTGAGCATCACACCTTTGGAGAAGAACTCTTTCGCTGCTTTTTTGACAAATCTATTCATGATGTCCCAATATTTCTAAAAGAAGAAACCATTCAATCCATCAAAACCAGAGGCTTTCTTGCCATCCATATTGAATACTGCTTCCTCAATCTCCTTGTCCTCCACAACTTTTGTTAATAATGCATTATCATCCTGCTTAATTTTCTTCATATTGAGTGTCGAGAGATATGCAGTAGAGACTGATGCTACATTTAGGGTTCCAAGTAGATTGTTGAAGTAGTTCGCAGCTTTATTTTGAATATCCATATGGTTCTGAATGATTTATCCCTCATTATTGGTAATTGAGCAATTTCTTTTTTTAATGATCTGGGATTAAGTTGAAGAATAACTTTGAACTTCTATCTCCATCTTTAAGTCAATTCACTCTAGCTCTTTGCTGAAGTAGGGAGTTGTGATTTCTAACAGAAAGCAAATAGCTTGAGGGGTCTTATTTTTCTTTTGCAATGAGTGAAGGATCATGTGGTGAAAGTGAAAGTACTTTCTAGATTTCAGAGAGATCATCCTTAGCTTTCAATAATATTTGATCTGTCGATCCCTTTAAAGAATGTAGCAGTTTGAGTCCTTTTTTGGTTGCCTTCAAACTTTTGTACACGTGTAAATTGCTTGGTTCCACTAACGGAACATTCAGCACCTTCCCTACAAGCATCATTAAATCCTGGATCTTTGGCCAAATAGTTGTTAAATTTAAATGGGTGGAAACTAGCAATCTTTTGAAATAGATTCTCAAATTTAATGGGGTGTGATCTGAAAAGAGAGGATCTTGAAATATAGCATTGTTGTTAGGGAAATGTGCTAGCCATTTGGCATTCATCAATGCTCGATCAAGTTTCTTGTAGATGAACCAATGTGAGGATTGTTTATTTGACCATATGAACCTATAGCCTATATACTTCAGGTCTGTCACCCCTAATTTATCTAGATATTGCTTCAAATCTTCTGAATAGCTACGAAGATTGCAATTTCCTTGACCCTCCGACCTATAAAGAGTGGAGTTGAAATCCCTACATATTAACCAAGGCAAATCTAAACCTTTACTAAAGTTGATTAGATTATTCCATAATACCAATCTTTGGAACCCAAAGTTGCTTGCATAAATGAAAGAAACAATGATGTCAGTTTTCTCATACAAAAAGGAAACTTTGAGATGCATACTCTAGTCAGTGGAATTGAGAATGTCCTTATGTGTGCTTGATTTTTAATACACTCACTTCTTAACACTGAGTGATTATTGTTATGAAATGCTTAACATACTCATTTTTGTTTATATTTGATTTTAGGTACAATTTGGAAGCATAAAAGCTAAAATGAGTTAAGAGCACATTCCTTAAGCTAACATTTTGATGTTTAAACTCAATTACCCTTGTGGAATAAGAAAGAGATGGATTAGGAAGAGGATTGGACTAGAAATCATAAGAAGAAGAAGAAGAATTAAGCAAAACCTAAGAGATATATGGCAGTGTATATACTTATACGGACATGTATGCAATTAGAAGACACATTTGTACTTACATGGTTAACACATGGTTGTTTATCCAACTATGTATCTTCACGATTCTCTCATTTTGTGACTTATTCTATATGCCCAGAAACCTAGTTTTTCATATAATAGAAAATTTAGACAGCAAAAAGAATGAGAATCAATTTGGGACTTCGTGAAGGGCAAAAAACTTACTCTTTCAAGACCCATGGAGTCCTAAGCTCCTCTATTCCAATTCGAAGGTGAAATTGACACCTATGATCATGGTTAAGCATATCTTTTCACTGTTTTATGTTGAATCCCTCTCTTCATGGATTGTTATTGTTGTTCTATGTTTATCGATTTGGATATTGTAAAGATGATTTGAATGTGTTCATTGGATTATTTTTATGAAAATCCATTGCTAGAATCTTGTATATAATATGTAATTGTTGTGTTTTAGATTTGTTTAGAGCTAGTAATGACGGAGAATCATTAGGAACAATGTAACATAGGTTGAATAACCCAAACTCGTGTGGTTATTGCCTAGATTGGTCTATTTTCCATATTCATAACGCTACTGTCCAATTGAATTTAGAGAGCTTGTTCTAGGTTTTTCGATAGTTAGGTTTAATTAAAGAGCTTATTTTAATTAAACACGACCTAAAGAAAAATTAGGATTAACAGAACTTGTTATTAATCTACGAATAATAGTTCTAAGAGAGGTGTGGAAACATTGGAACAATGAAATATGTTTAATTGTGTGTAGGCTAAGATTGATTCGAGAATTGGATTCTAACATATTCACCATTTTCATCACTTTTGACTGTTTTCTATAATTTGTTTTCAATAGTTTAATTTTACTTTGTTTTCTTAATTGCATTAAACCAAAACCCCCCTCTTTTATCTTAAACATCAATTATTTTCAATGTAAAAGTTACATATACATTCCCTATGGATACGATACATACTCATCATTACTACAAATTATTAATATGCAAAGTTAGGTTTATTTTGTGGTGCACTAGATAAGCAGTATTAATTTTTGGCATTGTTGCATGGCGTGTGATGCTCTAATTTTTGTTTTTGATTTTGGTTGATGTTGTGTGTATATACTTGTTTATAAATGTTTCTTTTAATTATTTCTTAATCTTTACAAGTTTGTTAGTTTTGGTGTATAGTAGTGACAAGATCTCCTTATAGATAACCTGTACAATTTGATATGAAGATCGAAAGGACATTTTGGAGATTACGAATGGAAGTTAGAACAAGTCCAAAAGTACAATAAAAGTTTTAATTTGAAGAAACCATGGCTAATAAACTAATATTAAGGGAATTGACTGCACTTGACTTACTAAACATGTTCATTTTGAACTTAGGTTTGGATTAATACATTGGTTACCTAATTTTCATGGACTTGTAGATGAGGATGCCCATAAGCATCTTAAAGAGCTTGATGTGGTATGTATGAGTATGAAACCTCTAAGGGTGACAGATGAGCAGATCATATTGAGGGCTTTCTCATTCTCACTAAAAGACGCTGCAAAGGATTAGTTATTTGATTTGTCTACTGGAAGTGTGAACACTTAGATTGAGATGAAAAGGCGTTTTTTGGAAAAATATTTTTCAGCATCGAAGACAACAAGCATGACAAAAGAAATATGTGACATAAATCAACACAACTCCTTATCAAGTGCTTCTACGAGGGATTGTTACATATGGAGAGGAGTTTGGTAGATGCCGCGAGCAATGGAGCATTATATGAGAAGACTCCTATAGAGGCTCGTATTTTAATTGAGTGAATGGTTGCTAACACTCAATAATTTGGCACTCACAACGATGTTCATCATGTAAAGTACTTCATCCATTGAACATCGTTTAGATGAGCTAATATGTTTAGTTAGACAAATCGTAGTTGGACAGGCACAAGTAAAGGCGTGCGACACATGTGCCAATACAAGCCATCTGATTAATGGGTGCTTGACCTTAGAAGAGGAGAGTATAGAATACGCCAATGCTGCTGGAAGGAATTTTCCTAACTAGTACAACCTGTATTCCCAGACATATAACCTAGGTTGGATAAACCATCCCAACCTGAGTTATGGGGGAAATAGGCAGCAGAACTGCTTCCTAAAGTGGCCAAAAGGAATGCAACAATTCTAATTAAGACCTCAAGCCTCTTCCTCGAAATTAGGTACATCTTTGGAAGACTTGGTTAAGTTTATTGCTACTAACACTTTACAATTTCAGCAGAAAGTAAAATCGAGCATCCAAAACTTAGAAAGCCAAATGGGTAAGATGATGGTGGTGATTAACTGCTTAGAATCTCAAAGTGGAGGAAAGTTGTCAGCTTAACCTAAGGTGAACCCAAAGAATGTCAGTGTTATAACCTTGAGGAGTGGAAAGGAGCTTGAGGTTTCCAAGAGGACCCGCCGAGGATTGCAAATGAAGAAGAGATTGAGAAGGAGTTAGAAAATGAAGAAAAATCTTATTTTGTACAAAGGTAAACTTCGAAAGCCCTAATATCGTTAAGACTAATCCTCCACCTTTTCCTAGCAGATTAGCAAAACTGAACAAAGAGGAAAAGATAATGAGATATTAGAGACTTTTCAAAAGGTGGAAGTGAACATACCTTTGCTAGATGCAATCAAGCAAGTACCGAGATACGCAAAATTCCTTAAGGAACTATGTGCCAATAAAAGAAAGCTGAGAGGTGACGAGAAGGTAATGATGGGTGAGAATGTTTCTACGATTTTTAAGAAGAAGATACCGCCAAAATGCCGAGATCCATGTATGTTCACTATCTCATGTAAAATTGGTAACATTGTGATTGATAGAGCTATGTTAGATTTGGGAGCTTAAATCAATGTTATGCTTGTTCAATTTATGCTTCCTTAAAACTAGGCCCTTTAAAAGAGACAAATGTTATCATATAATTAGCCGATCATAATAACACTTATCATGACGGTGTAGTTGAGGATGTCTTAGCATAGGTGAATAAGTTGGCATTTTCTACAAACTTTTATGCAGATGATATGAATGATGAAACTTCATACAATCCAATACCTATCTTTCATGGGGGTCGTTTCTTAACACGACTCAGACTAAGATAAATGTTCATGAGGGCACCCTCATATGGAATTTGATGGGGAATTCATTCATTTTAATATTTTTTATGCAATGAAACATCCTTGGGATGACCATTTCGTTTTCTCCATTGATGTGATTGACCCCCTAGTGCAGGAAATGTTTAAATTAAGTTGCAAGGATCAATTAGGAAATGTTTAAATTTCTCCATTGATGTGATTGACTCCATTGATGGGAGAAAAGTTGATTGAAATGACAGCTACCTTAGAATCATTGGAGAACTCTCCCAAAATGTATGATGTGGCTTCCATACAATTACCTTATTCTTACTAGAGGTTGTTACCTTCTGATATGAAAGTACCTGATGTAAAGATGAAACCATTACCCAACAACCTGAAGTACACTTATTTGAGAGATAAACAGAGCTTACCAATCATTATTTCTGTAGTGTTAACTTTAGATCAAAAAGACAAACTGATTCGAATGTTGAGAGAGCATACAAAGGCCATCCTATGAACAATTACAGACATCAAAGGAATCAACCCTTGTATATGCATGCATCGTATTTTGTTAGAGGAGGATGCCAAGTCCACAAAGCAAGCTCAACATAGGTTGAATCCTCCATTGATGGAGGTCATGAAGAAGGAAGTGTTGAAACTTCTCGATGTTGGGGTCATTTACCCAATCTTCGATAGTAAGTGGGTAAGTCCAATTTAGGTAGTTCCAAAGAATCCTGGAATCACAGTAGTGACTAATCAGGAAGGTGAGTTGGTTCCCACCTGAGGGCAAACCGAGTGGTGAGTTTGTATTGACAATAGAAAACTAAACTTGGTGACTCGTAAAAACCATTTTTCCCTTTCCTTTATTGATAAAATGCTTGAAAGATTGGCTGGTTATGGGTATTATTATTTTCTTGATGGCTTTTTAGGTTATCTTTAGATCCCGATTGCATCAGACCACTTTCACTTTCCCATTCGGTACATTTGCTTACCGAAGGATGTCACTCGAATATGTAACGCACCCACCATTTTCCAAAGACGTATGGTGAGCATTTTCTCTTAGTATGTTAAGAAAATCATCGAGGTATTTATGGATGATTTTAGCATTTATGGTTCTTCCTTTGAAGAATTCCTAGAGAATCTTGCTCTTATTTTGGAATGATGCATTGAAACTAACCTTGCTCTTAATTGGGAAAAATGTCATTTTATAGTAGATGAAGGTATAGTTTTAGTGCACATTAAAATGTGTAAAATTGCACCAGCGTGTCTAAAAGGCATGTAATGCTTTGTAAACGTGTGCAACTTTAAAATTAGGTGCTCAAATTTAAAAAAAAAATCACTGAACATTATAACACATATTACTAGAGAGTGGCTTCTCATCAATTTTATTACTAAAGAGTGAGTTTCAAGTTACTAATTTAAAATATTGTATAAGATTTGAATGTCATGTTGAACTATGATTTTAGGCTTGCATAATCTAGTTATTGGGTTAAGATATGGAAAAATCCTTGTCCTTTTTTTATTTCTTGTATGCTCTTATGAAGTATACAAGATATATTAGGAGGAACATGGATGATGGCATTGATGCACACAAGATTAGCTTCGTAAGCGTATTATATCTATTTTATTGGAATTCTTACATGTAAAAATGGCTTATTGAAAATATAATATCATTTAATAAAGTTGTGTTCATAGTTTTTCATCATCATACTTCATAATGATCACTGGTAGTTGTTGCATCTTTATAGAATTAAAAGACATTACAATATCTGACTCCAATCATAAGAAGGATGGTGTTAAAAAGAATCTATGTAGAGTTGTATATATATTGGTATAAAGTGGAATTTTATATATTGACCAACATTTTGAGTATGCTTGTGTTTTGACGACATTTAGCAATGATTGTAAGGTTTACACGTATTGTGCCTTGGAATTTTGGCACAGGAATTAGAAACCAGAATCATCAACTAGGGTATATCCATGTTTATATGTTGTCTGCACCATGTAACTTGTAATATATTATTAGATGAGGCATTAGACATATGAGTTGCAATGGAGGGAGTTAACGGAGATTTTGAAGCACCTATATGAGAGGGTGATGTTCATGTAAAATGAAGTTAAAATGTATGTCATGTAAGAAAAATCCAATTATATAAAAGTTGAAGCAAAAGCTAGATAAACCAACGTGATCCCAATTAGCAGCTTAAATAAAACATAAATCATTATTGAACTAGCAAGAGAGTAAACTAAAGATTAAGTATGAAATTCCAAACAACAAGACAATCTAGAAAATATTTAACTATTTACACAAGGAAAACAAGATTTTGAGGCTTGGTTCAATAATTTCTTTTCATTATGTCTTTCATAGATTTAGGTTTGAAGTTTTCTTGTTATGTGTTTAGGGAGGCTTCAATTGTACTGAGTAAATCAGGAGGAATCCCCAACTAATCCATTCTTCTTTCTAGTGTGAGTCTTAGGATCATAATGAAAAAGCCCTCACATACGACTTCTATCTAGGTTATGTTTGTAACTTACCTTTAAATATCAGTTTTTTACTTGGCCTTTGCCTTCATCTCCATTTTTTACTTTATCTTCAACAACATTAAATTTATTTTTCAATGCTAGAGGAGATGTGGATAACATCTACTTGTGAGGTTTCAAGAGACTTAAAAGAGAGGTCCCACTGTGGTTTATTCCTTCTAGCTATTTTGTACTCCCTATGATCTTGCGCTGGTTAACACCAATGTACTAAATAGCTACAAAATATTTAATTTATTAAAAAAAGCTTAAAGGAATCACTTATATTAAACTTAAAACTAGTTCCTAAGGTGTCTGATCAGAATTTTGTCAAAAAATGAATTTAAAGAATCAATTTTATAGAAGTTTAGAAGGTGGGGGTCGACTTCCTCAGTTGATCCAAAACGAGGGGTATTTCCACTAGCCTTAGGATTTCTTCCTACACTATTCCTATAAGGGTTGGAGTAGTTGGATCAACTACTAGGATAGGTTAGTGGATATGTTGCCATACTTTCCTACCATGACTAATGGAGTGTTCTTTTTATACATTTCTTATAAATTCTTGGTAATATCATACTCTAAATGTCTTCAACATAAGGATCCAAGAAGCATTGCGTCCTTTTTAAACTCGTTTGGCTTCCATGCATATGAAATAGCTATATGAACCAATAATTTCTTCTTTTCCTCATCATAAGTGGATGACATGCAGAGATCTAGAAAAGGTTTATCTAGTATGCAGATTCTTACATAAGTTATCCTATACATTTTTTAATTCATCACATAAAGAAAGAATTACACATTGCATTTGCTATATAGCCCAACCCCTCAATGTAGTAGTACTCTAAGGGGCGTTGTGGAAATTAACCCTAACTAGTGCTATTTTCATTTTTGTTAGGCTAGGGTTGAAACGTTACTACCAACTTTTGATAAGCATTGGGCGTCTACAGAAGTGCTATATTCCTAATTCAAGCATAGGATCTAATACTTCTACATAATTTAATTTAAATAAGAAATTTTCATTTTTAGAAAAGAGACTTTTTCAAAGCCCCAAATATGTTCTAGAGGATTAAGACATCTTTTGCATATGAGTAAAAGTAACCCTTTTTTCTAGTAAAAAACCTAAGAGGAAAATTTTAAACTTTTTAGTAATTTTATGTAATTTTTAATGGCATTTTAACCAGTACACTATTTTTTTCTCTAGATGACTGGAAATAAGTCAAAGAGGGGACTTTATTTTACTCTACACTATCGCTAATAACAACAATCTAGGTTTTCCACAAATCAACCATACTAACAAGAGTTTGATCAAAATACATTGGGAGTAGAATAGGAAGTAAAGGAATGGAGTGCAAGGAAAATGTTGGGACCCGATCTCAGAACCGGACCCCAACCGGGAAAACGAAAAACGGAATCAAAAAGCGAAATGCAAATCGGATCGGAAGTGATAAAGCGGAACACAATCAAAAGCGAAAGTATCGAAAGCAAATTGAATTCAAATCAAACTGAAACAAATTTTTGACATCCGCGAACAAATATTTTCGAAAAGCGCCGCGTTAGAAACCTTAAGACTAAACCAATCCGAATCGGTGAAGAAATAAGGTAAGCGAAATTTTTAAGCTTTGGATTTTTAATGCGTTTTTAGTTTAGATAGCTTGGATATTGTATGGGTTTATGATTTCTAAGCTCAATTTT
>JAOTBA010000007.1:7349304-7372477 GCA_025629845.1 Erythroxylum squamatum | reverse complement strand
ACAAATGAAATCAACACAAATCAAGCTCAAACCTAACCTACCCATAGTCCATCTAGGTTAGAAAACCCAAAACCTAGCTTAGAAGCCCTAAAATCAAATGGGTTTTCCTTTAAACCATCTTCTTTCTCCATTCATTCCCAACACAAAAACCATTTTTTCTTTCTAACTCCTTCTCTAACAAATCAAGAAGAGAAATAAAGCTTACCTTGAACAGATCTTCTTCCTTCTTCTTCTTCTTTCCTTCTTCTTCTTCTTTCCTTCTTCTTTTCTTCTCTCTACGACTCCTCCTTTTCTCTTCTTCTATTTCACGTTTTTTGGCTCTCTTTTCTAACTCCTATGATTTTCCTCTTCTTCTTTTTAACAAGACCACGTTTTGCTTGCTCTTCCCTTTTTTCCCCTTTTTGTCCATCAACTACTAACATCTTAACCCCTTATTTTGATTAGGTAAATAAAGACATTTGATAATACTTCCTTCTAGAAAATGCTCCTCATTGTCTTAATTTTCTAATGGCACCAAAATCATTCAATTTGGTTTGGAAATCTGAAAGTTATATCCCAAACATTTCTGAACTATTCTTATACTAAAACAATATTCAGTGCTCAACTTCCATCCAAAATTGAAATTGTTAAAGACTGAATTAGAACTCGATTTCATCAAATAATTTGTATCCCTATTTCTCTAGTTTAATCCAAATTAAGAATCATCTCATTTGGATAGCTAGAGAAAAAGTTATGGCTAAAACACTGAAGCATGCTCAATAAACATGTTCCAACTACATTTTCTAACTTTTAACTTCCAACATTTCATATATAATAGTTATAACTTCCAAGAAAAGTTTGGGGTCCAACAGTACTCACCCCCTCCGCCTTCTAACCATGCAGTTTAATTAGTGAGCTTGGAGCTCTGAGTGGATCGTGCGGTCTTTTGACATTTTTGGGGTATTACCGCACGTGAGTAGTTTCTGTCTTGTAATTTAGTTGTGTAAGGGCTCATGAATTGTTTTACTGTTTTTATTAGATTGGTTATGTTGATATGCTTTATTATTATATAAATTTAACTCTTGACTGTTTGTCATTGTAAAAAACTTTATGTATGAACTTTTGATACTGTTGTTGAGATTGCTTTGAGATTTTTGATGTGAATATAGAAGTGTGTTTAAAATTGTTTGCATGTATTTGATTGAGTTTTGGGATGTTTAAAATACAGTCGTTGTGCTGCCCAAATTTTTCAAAAAAAAGAAGAGAAATATTCAATTAGCCTTGCATAATCGGATTAAGGATACCGTGAGTGTCCATAATTAGGGTATGCGACGGTTGTCATGGACCCAATGTAGTACCAGGTCGTGACATACAAGATGGCGGGGGTTAATCTTATATATAATATGTTATATGGTAATCGAGCTCAAGAGCATGTAGATGTCATTAAACAATTCTTGTTTGATTTCTTAGAATGGATAAAATTTGGAATCAGGATCACAATAGTTCAAAATGTTCTTCGGCTTCAGTTTCATATTGGAGCTTATCTTCTAAGAGCAATTTGTTACTTTCACTTACAAAATTCATGAAAGAAAAAAAGGTTAGGATGTCGTATAATATGATGAAGTTAGATAAATATTTAATGGCAAATTGTATGGTTGAAGTTAAAAGTGCGCAGTTCGATGTCTTATTATGGTGGAAGAGTCATAAAAATAATTTTCTAGTCATACAAGTAACTGCACGAGATCTATTAACAATTTCATTATCTACTATTTCTTCGGAGTATGTTTTTAGCAATGGTAGTTGGGTTATTAGTACTCATCGTGCTCAATTTCATCCTAGTACTGTAGAAGCCCTTATGTATGTTCGAAGTTAATTAGATGATGAAGATATTGAGGGTAAACTCCTTTCTTTTTAAAGTATCAATTTCATCTATTTTTTTATATTATCATTCTTACTTTATATTGTTTTTCTAATTTGTATATTAATACAATCACTGGTATTGATGCGCAGAGATGACTAGTTATAGACATACTCATACTAATCAATCAAGTGGACATTATTTTGATAAATTATTTGATCATAAAGGTACATTTAATTATTTATTAATTATTAGCATGTGCTTAATATTCCTTTAATTTAATATTACAATTCTAAATATAATGTTTCTATATGCAGAAGAAGTGATGCCAACTATTGCCGATCCTGACTATAATGATTAGCTGCTCTCTCTAATCTCTACTCTCTACTCTCACAGTCTCAATCCAGAATATTTTGTCATGATTTTATCTTGGATTTTTGTAAATTGTATCATTTAAAAATTTGGATGATCATTTATGTAAATTATATCATCAATTAATAAATTTTGTTCTTATCATTAATTAATCAATTTCAGCACTTTATATAATTCTTTTTTATTTCTAATAATCCTATCCTCCCTCGTTAACGAATTTAGTTTCCTCTTATTCATTTTTATCAACATATATATTTTTTATATATTCATTTATTATAAAATCTCAATTTTTATTAATCAATTGAAAATATTTGAGAAATCAACTCTTATCTCCTCCCCAAATTCCTCGATCTTCTCTCTTTATTCCATTGTCCTTCATATCATACAAAATCATAAGATATTCTTGTCCCATCATATGAGTGTCAACTTGCTCCAACACTCGTTTTCTAGACCCAACAACTTGCGTTTGGATTCTATATTTCACTTTCTCTATTCCAACCTTGTTTTCGCTCTCAATATGACATAGTATTGGGAGCAAAAATAGGGTTAGAGCAGAGGAAGTAGAACAGAAGATTTTAGGGCTAACAATTTAGGAATATACAATTGTATAAAACACAAAATTTAATATTAGATATGAAACTAAGCCTAAGTGGTAATATCCCATCATACTCATCGTTAATAGTACAAAAGTTCAAATGCCCTAATCTCTTATTCAATTATTGCTCTCTTTATTATCCGCCTCATGTTTTTGAAACCAACTAAGTGCATAAATCTTCTTCTATGTAAACATAATAACGCTTACTAGGCGACGAGGTACGACCTTTTGGAATTTTCCCATTTTACCTATGAAAGAAGAATAATATATTGACACATTATATCATTATATATACGATTTATATATTCTTTTATTATAAAATGTTAATTTCTATTAATCAATTAAAATTTGGTAACTTCAACTAATTAAATTTCTTACGTTATATATAATCTTTTTTTATTTCCTATAATTCTATCATACTTTGTCAATGAATTTAGTTTTCATTTTATATATTCATTTATTATAAAATTTCAATTTTTATCAATCAATTTAATTTTGTAACTTTAATTAATTAAAATTTTCATATTATATTTTTAATAAATATATTTCTATCAAAAATTTTAAAAAATCAAGCCAGCCCGTGCCTTTGCCCTGACCCACAAGGACCGATCGGGCCTCAAGCCACCATAGCAAATATGAGGTACACTAGCGTCGAACTCGACGAGAGAGAACAAACATTACAACTAATTCTAATGTCATCTTAGGTCAAATTCACATTTGAAGTCAATTTTGCATCATATCTTTCAACTAAGTACATAAGAAAATTATTCATTGGAGCTCTTTCTTGTCCTTTTGTAACACTAGTGTCAACTTTTTGAATATCCCATCACTTCAATAAAATTAATCATGCTAAATAAACCAATGATGGATCTAAAAAAGGATTACCTTTTAATTTTTTGGAGCATTTCCAAACATTAGAAATGTATTATTCTGAAGAGTCGACATCTACAATTGGAGTCCTTAGGAAATAAGGAAAGTATGTGATTTTGCTTGGTTTTGAAATTGGCGTTCTCCCTCTCTTCCTTAAGAATCCATTCCCATCTAGTGAACTGACTAATGCGCCCATCTCCATTTGCTTTCTAATATTTCTGTTTTCTTCTGCAAATCTGGGAACACAACCAAGAAATTTGTTAGAAGGAATTAAAAGCTGCAAGACGGAATGAGTAAATTAGATGTAAAGCAATGCAATTGATCGAATAGTCACAATATGAAAAGGTGTGACTTTGTATTTAGATGTCACTCTGATGTAAGAATACAATTTAATAAGCAGAAGTAAAATTTAACCCATGAACTTGAACACAGGCTAAACTAAATCCTAGTACAATTAAGCCCTTTTAAACTCCATTCCAGATAAAACCTTCAACTCCCAGTAAATATTGGTTGGATACAGCATATGCCACGGTGCATGATCAAGTGGATAATTCTTATTAGCATGACTACCAACGTTATCAAGTTAGAAGCACAAGTTAATCTTCAACTTGTTCCATATCACACACAGATAATGAAAGATAATTAGGTAGCTAGGTCTTCCAGTAGATGCAGTCTAGAGAGATTATGATATCTTGTGGCCACTTTGGTATATGAAAATGAATTTACACGCTCGAGAATCACATTCGTAAACAGTAAACAAAATTCCATACACACAGTGAAGATCAAATAGATAGGGAGCAAAATAAAATTTGGTAGCTGGTATTACGGTAGATGCAGTCTGAAAAGTTTATCTTGTAGCCAGTTTGGTATACCCAAAAAAAAATTACATGCTTCTAAATCACATTTGCGAACAGTAAATAAAATTCCTTGACAAATTTGAAGATTCGAAGCAGATTCAGGACACTTTGTTGTCTCACTGACTACAAAATATAGTTTGTGAAGAAACTCAACAGATTACCCAAGGCAACAGCAGACGAATTTATCTAGTTTATAAACAAGATGCCTAAGCAGCAGTATGCTTCATATCACCTTTGAGGTCCTATCTCTATTTCAAAAGTAAGCTATAATGCAATAATATGTTAGCAGGCATACATTAAGGTATAAAATACTAAGAGAAGAAACTGTTGAGTGATGAAAAAATAAAACATTGTAGTAATGTACTAGTAAATTATATAAGAGGGCAATATTCAAGTGGTGTAATAGCTTTTGCTAGAGTTTTAATAAAATCTTTCATTCACTTTCCAGAAAAAAAATTTATGTAAGAGGGCTGACTCTCCAATCCAGAAATCTCTTTCCTTAATTTCTACGACTTCCCTCTTTTCTCTTTCTTCATCATACATCAAAGTCATGAATTATCCAGCAAATTTCTGAAATATCAATCAAGAACAAGAAAGTGACAAGAAAACATACCGTTGGCGAATAATTTCAAAAGCTTCTTTTGTTGCATAAGGTAGCCCTGTCTTTGGATCATGGTATCTAGAACATATGATCATAGCAGAAACATGAGAATTCATTAAGCATTGCTTCCGCAATTCTCAAATAAAATAAAGTAGAAATTATTTTTCTTTTATTCCATATGCTGTTTAATGGACAATTTCCATCTACTACTGAAGTCGATACCCTATAAAAAACTGATGACAACTTCAATGCCAATTAATTAACAATAATAAGAGCAAACAAGGGAATAACTGCAAAATGGAATTAGTTTCAGATAGTTGGCACAAGTATCCAGATAGCTGGCCCAAAATGAATGATTTCATCAATTGTTTGTCTCATCAATGAAGCATAGTTATTTCACTATCTTATTAACTTGTTTCAATTTTGAGCACATTTGGCTCAAACTGAAGGTTCCGCACAAATTTTATTAACTATAAGTAGAATGTTGGCTCAGACAATCTTCAATTTGAGAATGTAACAGTGGTTTTCCAATATTCTTCCATTCTTGGAAACCAAGTTGGGGATCAACATTCATAGAACTCATTGAAAATGGTTTTCACTACTGTGCACCCTCATTCCATAAAGACCTGCTTTTTAACTCTAATCATTGCCCTCAAATTAAAGATGATGTAGCTACACCAATTCAAACAATTGAAAAGCACGGTTATCAACAAAGCTAATAGGTGGCAGATCAAAACTTTTTTTAAGATACTTAGCAGCCTTACAGCAATTTCACTTTTTTCCATCAAGGCAAGGGGGGTTGTTTGATGGAAGCACTAAATTGAAATGTTTTAGGAATTAATGTTGGAAAACAAAACCTAGAGAACGTAATTTGATAGTTAAACAAGTATAAGCACCATTTATCCATTTGTCCCAAATTCATCAGTAGACTATTGTGTTTTCAGTTTATTTAACCTCATTTTGATGAACAAGAAATAAAATGAAAAGGAAATCAACCAAAGGAAAATATGTTTTAAGAAAAAGCAAGCAGTAACTTACTATAACACTAAAAGACAAGAACTTACTTGGCAGGCAATCCTGTAACAACACAAACAGGCTTCTCTGGATCTGTTAAGAGATTAATCAAATATCATAATCAAACTGACTGTGAAAGAAAAATAGAAGGTTTAGAAGTAAACAGTGCAATTCATCATTTTTTGACCTTACTCTCAACATCAAAATTAAGTGATATCAACCAAAAAAAAGGTTAATTAAATATCATATGCATTTCACAAAAAGATGTAGAATTGACAGAAAAATGTGAATGGAAGGAACTTCAAATCAGCTACAATCTTCAATTCCTTAAGGAGGTAAATAGAGAGCAAATAAACTCAAGGAATATACTTATATGCTCACTTTACTAACCAAAGAAATATAAATTAGGGAAAATCCAAATCCACTTGTATATCACATGAGATAATAAAATTAAGGCTATAGTGAATTCTTTTGTCTTAGATGTTATTTATAAATAAAAGAGCTCAATAGTTATCATGCCAAACCCGTAGTTTAAGTTCTATTAATAGGTACAGGGAACAAGAAACTATATGAGTATATAAAAGCTAATAGCAACACAGGTGGTACAAAACCAAAGACATATCTAAAAGCTCTATCTCCTGTAATACAAAGTGCTTAATGATTCATCAGTAAGGTTTTTGTGTTGGGGAAATCAAAAGGAAGGAAGAAGATAACAATGAACATTTAGGCTGATCAAATAGCGCAACAGGGTAGATTGTAATTAAGTTGATTTATCCAGAAGATGTCACCAGATAAATCTTAAAAAATTGTTTAAAATCATACTAACTTACGAAATAACCTACATGGAACACATGTTGGAAGCTCTGACTGGAAAGACAACCCTCTGAACTCTAGACATGAATAACCTGCAACAGAATTTCTGAACTCAAATCAGCAGTTCTAACAATAATTAAAACCACGATAGAGATGCAAAATTAACTCCATTAGCTTAGAGTAGCTTGCCATTTTTAGAAGTATATCGTATTTGTGGGCCCTTATACACAGCTTTCTGAACAATAGCTCTTTTTTTAACTTCTTCCTCTCTGGCCAAAACACGCTCTAAGTTCCTCAAGTTCATGATTTCTGCAAAAGACAGCATGCATGTGAGATCAAATGGGATGCAAGAACTGCTTTCGAACCTCAAAGAACTGAACAAAGACAACAAATAACCCAGTGGCACTATCTACCTGTTTGGGCAGCTTCAAGAAGCATCTCCTCTTGTGTCATCCTCTTTTCTTCACCTTCCTTTTTCCTTTTTATTGGCTGTTAGGAAGATGCCAGTTTCATTGCTTCTTAGTTCAGTAAATTACCACAGAAAAGACAAAGTTGGGATATGAGTTTGAAATAATAATAATCTTCAACAACATGAAACACTTCATACAAGAAGCATTAGCAGTGATAAGCATTGACTAAAACAAGCCATTTTCGACAAAAACTAAACCTTTGGAAAGTTAAATGGAACCATGTGATATAAGAATATCTAAAGCCAAAACCAAAGCTGACATCCATCCCAGGTTCCAAAGCGTAAGTAACAGCATATATAAACAACCACACACTGTCCAAACTCAAAACATAAGAAAAGGTCCACATCAAGCAGCAATCCAACAGCATCTCCCCTCAAACTAGGTTGCAAAAAAGACAATCCTCATCATTGTTAAGGCTTTTATTTCTTCCAAAATGACTTACTCACACAGATCAGTCGTGATGCAAAGACAAACCTAGTGCATCAGATGGTTGCAAAGCATTAAAAGCAAAAAATATGATACTAGACATTTACATGTGAGGTATCCTTGAATGAGAACCAAGAAGTCAATCGCTTGCACAATCATAAAAGTAAACAATATGACAAAATTAACCACATTAATTTATGTGTCATTCTAGCATCACATTTCATGAAGGATGACAAAAAATGCAAGAAAGAAAAACACCAAAAATGATGAGGATTCTACTTATTTTGGGAGTTAAAATACTTTAAAAGACTCATGATCAATGTAAACCACAATCTCCTAAACATTCAAGGACAATCATGGAGTACAATGCTCATCATTGGAAATACCAGCTTCCCAAAGAAGCAATTAGGCAACCTTCCACTAATTTGAACTCTTACCACATTTCCTAGAGTTGCTCAATTACCTTAGAGAAATTAAAAAGGTGTACAAGGAGATCTTCAGGTCTTCTCTAGTTTATTCTATAATATTATGATGTGTCACTATCCAACCAAACAGTCCTTTTCTCATGCATGTGGCCTAACATTAGCTGCCAATGGGAACTTCAAATTTTAATGACAAAGCATTCGCTAGTAAACCCACCTTTGCGCATAATTTCATTTACTCGCTTCTTCGGTTCAGTATCAAGGTAAATTCCATAATGTAATGATAAAAACAATTATCAATGATCTATGGCTTGTATCTTCAAAATCAATTCTAACTACAACTTAGAGAAGAACCCATTTACTTTTATTGAACTCAGTTTATTGGATCATCCTTTTTATTGATTCTAAGCAGTCCCTTTAGCGCATCACAATCTAAATTTTGTGTGCATGAGTCCAGTAAAGATGGAAAAATTAAATGTTGTTCCAAAAGTTTCTAATCCCCATCCTATCCAATGATACTCTTACCATACTCTATCGATTAGAATAGACATCTGTAACAAAGAATTAAAAGTAGAGAACAGACCTTCATTGTTGCTTGCAGAGCTGCCTTGATTGCATCTCTCTCAGCTTGCTTAACAATTACAGCGGTTCTTGTAGACTTCCTAACAATTCTCTCACCCTCAGCATCATAATAGCCATCATGGTGTTTGGGGGCAGGAGAGTCATGAGGTGACTTTGGAGGTCCGTCTTCATCTAGTTTGGAAAGGACCTTCTTTTTCTTTTTCTTCTTCCCTGGTGGTTTTCCTGGAAATATAAGTCGCTTCTTAGTTTGAGTCCTGCAAAGGAAAGAGACTAAGCTAAGCTAAGCTAAGCATTTAGGAAACAGTAGTGTAAGAATGAAAGGCATTGCAGTCAGAGATCTACTACTTACCTGTCCTCAGCATCGTTATCTGCTTCCTCATCAGGCTCAGGCTCCTAATACAAGTGAATAAGTTCATTTTTCTTTCACTGTTTATGGTTTAAAGAAGATTACCATCAAAACGCAAAGGAAGTTGAAAAGAAGGAAAAGAAATACCCACATCTTCATCAAAATCACTATCAAATTCATCAGCCATCTCTGCCTCTTCCTGATAATTGCCATCATACTCATCCTAGAAATACAATATGACCAGAACGATAAGGTTTCTATTAGAAAATGTTTAGGCGTGTCAATTATATACAATGAAGTTACATATGTAAAAATTACCTCTTTGAGCGCATCTTGACTCCAGAATAACTCATCTTCCTCTATTTCCTCGTCAAGAAGCTTAGTCATCCTAAAACAGTACCAAAAGCAACCAAATTTAGAATCCAAATTCCAAAGTGAAAATAACAGTAGCTTTGTAGATGGACTACCTTTTTCCTCTGGTTGCTCTAGACGCCCGGTCCAGAAACACAGGCGGTGGCGCATCTTGTCTGCCGATGTCCATGAGACCAACGGAAATGGGGTCGTGAGAGTGAGAGCAGATTAGTAGACAAGGTCCCAAGAAAACCTGAATACTCAAAATACACCCTTCGACATGACATCCAAAACTATCTTTGTTAACTGCTTGTTTAAAGTGCCAAAACCGGATAGCCATCAAACTAGAAATAACATTAAGATAGAATAACTAAAACTATATATATAATATATAAGAAATAAAAATTGTTAAAATAATTAAAATTATAATAAATAATAAGTAAAAAATATTAAATTAATTAAAATTATAATTTTAAAAAATATTTTATCTATGAAAAGTTGCAATGAGCGGGTTTTTGCAAGAATTGATGTGACAGATTCTAAAGCATAAATAAATTGGCAAGACCTAATTTAATAGTGTAGCAATAATCACAAAAAGAAGGTAGTGCTGTAGACAGGAACTAAGTTAACCTTAGGATACGTTTAGTTAGACGGAAGGTTTTTAATGTAATGGAATTGTTTATAATGAAATGGACGTAATATTAGAAAATTATTATTTGGAAGGGATAGAAGGATTTATAATGTAATACAGTGAAATGTTATTTGAAAGAAAGGTTTATAATAAAATATAATGAAAAGTTGTTCAATATTTTACAATTCATCCTAAACCCCCCAAATCGAAAGTTTCTCATTTTTACTGTTTAGATTGGAATGAGATGTTATATGAAATCCTCCTTTTCCATCTTATTTCATTTCATTCTATTATAAACTCTCCTCCCAAATGATAGAATAATATTTCATTCAATTAATAAACCCTCAACTAAACATAGCTTTAAGTAATACTATCTACAACATCTGGAAAGGAATCAAAGGATATTCGATAGGGAATTAATTGGTTCACAAAAATTAACTGATATAATAGTGAATTCTATAAGTGAGTAGTTAATAATACATCCAAAACATTTGGATTACAATAGAGAAACAGCTATGAAATGGAGGATTCCACAAACACCATAAGGCAAATACTAATATAAGCAAAACAAAAATGCAAAAGCAATATGTAAGTTGTGTGGATCAACTCAAGTAGAGAGTGCAAAATAGATTAAAAAAGAGAACAACTGGGGTTTTCTTTCCCTGATTAATAGCTTAATATGTGTACCCGTTTCTTTATGATATAAAAAAAAAAAAGAGAACTTGAATCTCATCAATAGAAATAATTGAACCATTCAGAGTTGTAACACATGCAAGAAAGGAAACATTTGGTTTAAAGCTAATACTTATAGAAGCATAACATCAATTCTTGGAGCAATTGGTAAAAGTTGCTCCTTTGTGATCAGAATGTCACATATTCGAGTTACAGAAACAGCCTCTTTGATAGATCAACATCAAGTAAAGATAGATCAACTCTTTTGTAAAGAAGAGAGGCATCTCTGAAGTGAACATGCAAACATTACTAAACTAAGCGAGCAAATTCTTCTTCAAAAGAAAGATATGCAATAGCCAAAACTAATTAACAAAAGTGCATGCATGAAGGCTATCCAAAAGAGAACTTATAGTACCAGCACACGGGCATCGACCAGATAACCAAACTGTCGTGGGCCATAAGAAGTTAGAAATGATAAGCAAACGCTTTTTTTGTAGTGGGATGAAATGTGTGGCTACTATATAAGCACAATTTTGTCCATGTCTTAATAAATTACTATTTTAATATTTTAAAAATTAGATTGAATATCAAACTGGTAAAATAAGATATTTAAAGATTAAAAGTTTAACCTGTATTAAGCTGTCATAAACCTAATATATTTATAACTAATGTATAGTAAATAAGAATTAAAGATACGATTAGAAAATTAAATATCTTATTAAAATAAAAAAGAACACATTAATATTTATTAATATACAATCAATAAATCTAATAATACAAACCAAAATTGAATTTAACATTAAAAAATAAAATAATAGTGACAATTAAAATTGTATTCCTAGAGGATGTGTCTCACTATCATAAAAAAAATTCAAAATTTTCAACACTATTTAAAGACTTATATAACCACGCTTTCACCTAAAGTAATTACATAAGCATCTTTTAGTGTATTAAATAAATTAAAATTAGTAAAGTGTGAAATTACTTTTTATTGTAAGAAATTATAATTATAATTTTTAGATATAATTAAAATAAGATATTAACTACCTATCAATAGATGTTCTTAATTTATTTGTTGTAACAAATGTGTTTATAAATCTCCTTAAGTTCATTATAATGAACATCAAGTGATGGTTCCTCAATTTAAAAATCAATATGATCAATAAAATTAATATCAATTGGATCATATGTTCTTTTCTTACTAATACTCTGAATACATAATACAAAAATTATAAAATTAATAATAAAAAGTAGAATTACTTTAAAAATTAAATTGAATAAATAAAATGCATATTGGTCATTAAGTCTTTGATGTTCCAAACAATTTCATTTCTTCATACTAATATGTTAGAAAATGCTCTAATTATATTTATAACCTGATGTATAAGTTATTTGGCTGAGTAATCTAATGGTATAATTTCTTAACATTGAAGAACTTTAATCAAATAATCTCTACTTCTAATCTTCAAATTAAAAGTTATAAAAATTAAAAATATATTATTAATAAGTAAAGAATACAATTAAAAGTATGAAAACTTACCATGCTGCATTTTTTCATTATAAGTTCTTTTATTGCAGATAATCTAGCAAGGCTCTATAAACTTTCATGATATAATTTCATTTCATTTGTTGCCTTTGATTATTCTTCGTTAGAGAAAATACCTTTGTATTCAAGGACATTAAAATTACCACCCATAATATCAATATATGTTCATGCATTTCCATTATTTAAGAGGATTGAGAAAGTAAGTTATTAAGTGGATCTTTTGAGTAAGATACTTATCTTATCGTTAATTTAGAATATATACAAAAGGCTTATATAATTTCTCCTTTACTTTAAAAAGATTTATAATTGTTTATGAACTATATAAATACCATCACATACAGTATAAAGATGACTTCTCATCTTAGTTAACAATCCTCAATAACCTTATAAGGGGAGCCATAATCTTCTTAATAATCAAGCAAATATCTCAAAACTTATAGTCAGCATAATACTATAACCTTCTTTGCCTTTCGCGCCTTTTAATAACTTATAACCATAAACACTTTTCAATGTTATAAAAATAGTTGCAAATATATTAGTAGCAAGACGTACAATTTCAACCTATTCTTCTTCCTTTCTTAACCAAGATAAAAATGTAAGATGATTATATGCATTAATTGTGATCATAGATATATGTGAATTAAGATTAGAGATATAGTCTATAGAAAGCTAATATCTTTTAAAATGAGATTTATAATATCTTTCAAAATGATATTTGTACAATGAGTATCATATAGAGAATAATAAATATACTCATACTTTGATTGTACTAAGTGCTTAAATAGAACATAATTAGTTGCACTATTTGTAATAAAGTGAATACTATTTTTTAGTCTAACTCATCAAATATTTCAGAAAATAATTCAAATAAAGTATTAGTAATTTTTACTGTATTAGAAATATCAACATATTTGATAAAAACTATAATCAATAAAGTTGCATAACTTGATTAGATTTTGATTCTTTTTGTTTTGTTCTTATGTTTTTACTCTATAATTTAACAAGGAAAATAGGACATTTGTCCTTATAGACCATGGTTATTGATGATAAGTCCCTTTTTAGGTCAATATCTTGGCTCTGTAGCTTGGTTATGGTTTTTGAGAATTAGCATAGTGTACTCAGTAGATGCTTTGTAAGTAACAATTTATTTATTAATCAGTTTTCTTTAATTTTGAAATTTTAACTTGATACCAATTGTGCCAACATTACAATAGACTAAGAAATTATTCAAAGGCTCTTTTTCTTTGATCAGTTCATAATCAATGGGCATTCCTTTTTCTAATTTTAAAATAAATGCATATGAATCTCATAATAAGAAGGTGCTTTAATTTAGTCTTATCATTATTGTATTACTATTAGTTTTTTAAAATAGGCTAAATTTAAAGTATTTAAACAAGTACATGAATGATAGAGTTATTAATACTAAGCTCTTTTATATCATTAAATAACATCCTCTCTTGTATATCAAATGTTACCCTTAATACCATCAAGATGTTCTTTCATTCTCTAAACTCCTCTCCCTATAAACATTCTACTGCAAAACATAGATTTATATTAAATATGTCTACTAGTTATTTAAGAAGAAAAGGATAATTTCATACTGAATCGATCTCATCAAAAGTAGAGGATGTTAAGTTTATTCAATCTTTTTAATGATTTCATATTCTTTATTATAAGTCTCTCTATTCTTTATTTTCTTTTTTATTATTGTTGTAAATAATTTTTAGTCCTCTCTTATACATCAAACAATAATTTTTTTTAAGAAGCAATATTACCCTTAACACTAATAAGATGTTCTTTAATTTATAAACTCCTCACCTTTTAGACATTTTACAACAAAAACATATATTTATATTGAATATTTTTATCAGATATTTAAGATAAAATAATTTCATGCTAGATCAACCTTACCATGGTTAGAGAATGTTAAATTCATTGAATCTTTTTCTGATTATTTCATATTCTCTATTATAATTTCAATAGTAAAAATAAGAGAACAAAAAGTTTGCAAAATTACCAGAATAGTCAAATATCCTTTTAAAATATAAGTTTTTATTCTTCAAAGCATATTATTTTATTAATTTATGAGATAAATATAAAAGCATAAAATAAACCACTACTTTAAAAAGATACAAAAAATATAATGTTTATGAACCAACAACTCATGCATTAATTTTTTTTGGATTGATAATACTTTACAAAAAATACTTCTTAAGTACAATAGTCAAAGGAACTATGAGAGAATGCCTAACTATTAAGGTTGATTAAGTTAAAAGATAAAGTGAAGTTGTATGCTTCATAATGGGATATTTGCCAATAAAGCAAGAATGAAAAAAATCATTGGTATAAGTATTTGCTTACAATATAGATGCAAGATGTCAAAGCAAAAATATAATCATTATAAGTAGAACCATATGCAATCTTGTTTACAAGGCTCAATAAACTAAGATAGAGAAGATGACATAAGTAAAACTGGATGTATATCTTAATGTACAAAATTTGATTGGAGTTGATAATTAATAATTTGAAAACTTTAAGTTTAGCAAAATGTTTAAACTCAGAAAGTTATTCCTTAACTTGTGCAGTCTTTATGCACTTAAAAAATAAGAGGGCTGATAAGAAAAGATGGATAATTTTAATCAATTATTTGATGTTTATGGCAAATATTTACCTATATAATTTTCATAGAAGATACATTTTTGCGGTCTTTTTAGAATGTTTTATCGATATACCTCTTCCTCTATCTCCATTTTTGAAGTTAAAAACATACCTCCATATTAAAAGGATAGAGAAGATACAAAAATGTAAAGATACTTGACGTATAAGAACTTATTAAATAGATGAAAAGCACATGGTGAAGAGAGATATACTTTCACTCTCAAATTTTCCATATATCATCTCTAATCTAAGTGCCTGAAACGTATACACAACTTGACTCAGTGTTATAATGATTACAAATCTCTTATATGTACAACATTAACAAAAATAACGAATATGTAAGATGGCTGTGGTTTAAAAAATTTACAAGTAAGAACTGACACTAGCTAAAGTTAGATATTAGATAAAACTCTTTGTGCCTTTACTAGAAAAACAATGTCTGGTGCTCTGAGTTCCCAATCGCAGGAGGCCCGCATAGCAAAAAAGTCCCGGCTCCGGGAGGATGATCCACCGGACGGTGGTGGATCCCCTACCCCAGATCCGTCCAAATCCAAGATATCGTTTAAAGATGCGGTTATGGGAGATACAGGGGACTCGAGTTCTTCCTTGTTTGAAAACTCCTTTTGTATCGCCGACGGTGACATCCATCGTGAGTTGAAGGATGGCATTCCATCAATCAATTTCTCTGATCGGCTTCTCTTATCTGCGAATAAGACTAAGGGATTGACCGTTGTCATTAAGCTTTTAGGGCGGCGGGTCAATGTGATCGCGTTGCAAAATCGGTTGTTTGCTTTGTGGAAACCAAAGGGTCCGATGAAATGTGTTGACATTGCCAACGACTATTTCGAAGTGAGTTTTGAAAACCCGACCGATTTCTCTCGTGTTTTAGCGGAGGGACCGTGGATTGTTTTTGGCCACAACCTCACCGTCCAGCCGTGGTCCCTTACCTTCGATTCATCTAACCCCTTTCCGACAACCATTGTGTCGTGGATACGTCTTCCGAATTTACCTAGTTCCCTATATCACAAATCTATTCTGGAAGAAGTGGGAGCTTTGGTCGGAAAAGTTATCCGAATTGATGACCGAACCTTGAATGCCACAAGGGGAAAGTTTGCTAGAATGGCCGTCACGGTCGATCTCACTAAGCCGTTGATTTCCAGAATTCGTGTCAATGGGATTCTCAAGGTGGTGGAATATGAATCGCTCCCAATCGTTTGTTTTCATTGCGGTGTGTATGGCCACACCAAAGATAACTGTCCCCGGCTTGAAGTTAATACTGAGGCACCCGACGGTGCTTCGACCTCAACCAGCAAGGCGACGACGGTTCAATCTAAGGAGGAACTGGCGGCTGCTGAACCGTTTGGTCCGTGGATCCTGGTTGAGCCTCGCCGAAAACAGCTTGCTCAGCATGGAAAGAGCGGGTCCAACGGCAGGAATCGTGGGGATGGGCCTAACGGATCCCAGTTTTCCGTTATTGCCACCAATACCGAGGAATCTTCTCGACCTATGGAAGGAAAGAAAAATGAAAGCCCACAAGCAGGGAAGCAGGCCAAAATTAACGGCAACATTGCTGGGGAGGTGGCTATGGCAAAGTCGAATAATGGAAGACATAAAGGAAAGGCAATTGTTGAAGATATTGTTAATCCCTTTTCAGGGATCGACCTTCACTCTCTTCCCACGTGCACTGGGCCATTTGGTGGTGCGGCTCATGTTGATGGCCCACCGGGTTTTGCGAAACATGGGAAGCCAGGGCAAAAAGTTAGTGCTAAGGTTGCTAAGAATTCACGAGGAACTGCGGGACCTGGGTCTCAATCTAAGGCTTCAGCGAATAGGCCGAATATTAGCTCTACTATTGACCAAGCTAAACTGCAAGGAACTGGTGTGGGCCACGTGCTTGGCAAAGTGGGCCGTTCTGGAAAGAGAAGATCAAGACCCAAACAAATCAATCTTGATCCTTCAAAACACTCCATTGTGATAATTAATCCTAGTCAAAGTCAGAATACTGACGTCTCCGACCACCAAGCAGTGCCTACCACGCCTGGCACCTCTATTCAGAATCCTCCTCAGCGCACTGGCACCTCATCCTTTAATGGTAATGTTCAGTCAGATATTTTAATCCCTGTTACGGATGCCGTTGATGTTATCATGCAGGGACTAAATGCAGCCATGGCCGCTGACGGTGGAGAGGTTAGTACGATAGGGCCGAATCAAGGCCTGGATAATGCTGCGATATAGCAACAGGGAGTTGTCCGTTTCTTTATTTATTTTCTTTATAATGAATTTAAATATTTTTGTGTGGAATGCTCAAGGTTGTGGCCATCCACGATTTGATAAATTTGTTAAGGAGTACTCTTCTGAGTATAATCTGGATATTATTGCTCTTGTTGAAACCCGTATTAGTAATAATACTGCTAACCTTGTGATTTCTAAGTTGAATTTTGCTAGATCTCACAGGGTTGAAGCTCGTGGCTTCTCGGGAGGTATCTGGATCTGTTGGACTGACGATGTGCAGGTGGAGGTGCTACAAAATCATTTCCAATTTGTCCACTGCCGCGTGAAAAAGGGAATATCGACTGATTGGGCTTATGTATCCTTTGTTTACGGAAGTCCCCAAAGAAGTAATAGGACAATTTTATGGGATGAACTTGGTAAAATTGCTGTTACTATGTCTGGCCCTTGGATTCTTGCAGGTGATTTCAACGCTATCTTGTGCAGGGACGAAAAGAAAGGTAGCACCTCATCCAACTTCGGGGGTGATGCGGATTTTCAAAATTTTCTTTTCAATGCAGGATTGAGGGACATGGGGTTCAATGGTCCAAGGTTTACTTGGTCGAAAGGGCACCTTTCCGTGCGCCTTGATCGGGCCCTCTGTAATCATGTTTGGGATGAATTGTATACCTCCAGTTCTGTGTTCCATCTGCACCGCCTTAAATCTGATCATCGGCCGCTTTTGATCACTGTTGGGGATAACAAGAGACGCTACGGTGCCCGGCCTTTTCGTTTTTTTCCGGGTTGGTTATCTCACGATGGTTTTGGGAAGCTGGTGCGTAACAATTGGCCTTTGTCTCACAATGCTCCTGAAGCCCTGGATGCATTAAAGGAGAAGGCGAGGGTGTGGAATACGACTACTTTTGGCATTCTTGGTCAACGCAAGAAGAGACTCATTGCTCGTCTTACAGGTGTGCAGAAAGCCATGGAGACTCACAGAACTCTTCACTTAATTATCCTCGATATTGATCTTCGGGTCGAGCTTGAGGAAATTTTAGATTATGAAGAGTTACTCTGGAAAGTAAAATCTAGGGATGACTGGGTGGCTCATGGGGATCGCAACGCTCGATATTACCATCGGAAAACTCTTATCAGAAGAAATTTCAATAAGATTGAAGGTTTAAAGCTTGATGGTACAAATTGGTGTTTTGATGATGAGGAGCTCCGCAAGGCTACTTCTTTGTATTTTTCTAATTTATACACTGCGGAGGATGTCCACCTGGATCAGAATTACATTAGAGGTCGCTTCCCTAGTCTATCTCTGGCTGCGATCCGCTCTCTCTCTACGCCTGTCCAAGATATTGAGATTCGAGAAGCCCTGTTTAGCATGGCCCCTCTTAAGGCTCCGGGAGCGGATGGTTTCCATGCGCAATTTTTTCAAAGTCAGTGGGATATTGTGGGTCCTTCCATCTGTAGTATGGTTCGGGGGGTGTTCATGGGAGATGCTATTCACCCGCTTCTCTCTCGTACACTTCTGGTCCTTATTCCGAAGGTTAACAATCCTGAGCTGGTGTCGCAATTCAGGCCAATCAGTCTCTGTTCGGTTTTGTATAAGATTATCACTAAAGTTATTGTTCAGAGATTGAAGCCGATTATGCCTATTCTGGTTGCTCCTACACAAGTCAGCTTTGTGTCGGGACGTCAGATAACGGATAACACTATTATTGCTCAGGAGGTCATCCATTCAATGAATAAGCTGAAAGGTAAAGGAGGCTGGATGGCGATTAAGGTTGACCTTGAGAAAGCTTATGATAGGGTTCGCTGGGAATTCCTTCAGGACTCCCTCGTTGATGCTGGGCTGCCTCTGCATCTTGTGGATACTATCATGAGGTGCACCACATCCACTCGCATGCAGGTTCTTTGGAATGGCTCTCTGTCCGATGAATTTCCCCGTCGCGTGGTATCCGACAAGGGGATCCGCTTTCTCCGTATCTCTTTGTTTTAGGAATGGAGAGGCTCGGACAAAGCATTGTTCAAGCTGTTAATGACTCTAGATGGCAACCCATTTCCCTTGTGAAAGATGGTACCCCGTTATCTCATCTTTTCTTTGCTGACGACCTTGTTTTATTTTGTCAGGCAGATACCCAGCAAGCGGAGGTGGTGGAGGATGTCCTTGGTCGTTTTTGTGCTGCCTCGGGCCATAAAGTTAATGCGAGTAAAACGCATATTTTCTTCTCCCCAAACACACCGCTTGACCTGGCAAACTCTATCAGCTCAAAACTTGGCTTTAATAAGGTTGTTGACTTGGGAATGTACCTCGGGGTGCCTCTTTTCCACCAGCGTGTTTCGAGGGCCACTTTTCAGTTCTTAATCGATAAAATTCAAAGTAAACTCAGTGGGTGGAAAGCCAGCTCCTTGTCCATGGCGGGCCGTGTCACTTTAGCGAAGGCGGTCATTGCTGCTATTCCTAACTATCTGATGCAAACCGCTCTGCTCCCAGCTAGTGTCCTGGAGGACATCGAGAAACTCATTCGTCGCTTTGTGTGGGGTTCTACTGATGGAAAAAATAACACTGCTCTTGTGAACTGGGACACATGCTGTCAACCACTGGCTACTGGAGGCTTGGGTTTTCGAAAGCTGCGGGAGCATAATAAAGCATTCTTGTGCAAACTTGGCTTTCGGATTATCTCTCGCAAAAAAGACCTTTGGGTGAAGATCATTCGTGAAAAATATAGTATTGGTGCCATCATCCCCGATGGTACTGTAAAGGGAAGCTGTTCTTTTTTATGGAGGTCCCTTGCAAGAATTTGGGATGATCTTCGCCTGAACATTTTTTCTTCAGTACGAGATGGTCACTCTATCAATTTCTGGTTCGAGGAATGGATTCCTGAGCTCGGCCCTTTATTCCAGCATAAGAAGCAAGGTGTCATGATACCAAGTGCCTGGAAAGTGGTGGATGCTACAACACAAAATCATGAATGGAATTGGGACCTTCTTGGTAGATATTTGTCCCCTTTCGCTCTTCTTCACATTGCTAATAGTATTGGTGATTTCTTTCACCACTATAATTTCTCCAATCGGTATTTATTCTATTTTTTTTTTCTAATTTCTAATTTTATTTTTAAATTTAATAAAAAATCTTATTTATTTGAATTTTTTATTTCTCTTTTTAATTTTAGTTTCTTCTGATTTTAAAATTTATAAAACTATAAAAAGTAGTTTTTGTTTTCTGTTTTTCATAATATGATTTACTATCAACTAAATATATATTATTTAATTATTTAATATATTAAATATTAATAAAAATAATGAATAATTTAAATTTAATATTACATTTAATTAATTAAAACTATGAATAATTTAATAATTTATTTTTTGTAATTAAATTAAATTAAATTAGTTTAATAATTATCAATTAACATAATTAAATTTAAAATATCTTCAAAATATATAGATTTCAAATAAAATTTTGATTTAATAATTAATATATATTAAAAATAAATATTAAAATTTATTTTAAATTTATTTTAAAAATTTTCATTTTAATAAAATAAAATAACTTTGATTGATATTTTCATAATAAATATTATATAAGAGATTAAAATAATTTAATTAATTAAAAATAATTTATTTTTAAGTTTTATTTAGTATGTAGTTATTATCAGTAATAAAAATATAACTATATTAACATTAGCAAATAAATAAGTTTTTGTTTTATCCGAAGGAAATGTAGAAACTAAAAATTTAAAAGAAAAATAAAAATCACAATAAAAAATAGAAGTGGAATTACATGACCGCTTAAATTTCCGATTAATATTGTTAAAATAAAAAGTCTGTAGTTTCTTTTGTCATATGCCTTACATCAACAATACCAGTGAAAATCCCGCTGAAGCGCAAGGTCTAGTAGTATACAGCCTTACCCTTAGCCAATAGAGAAGTTGTTTTCAAATGACCTATATGAAGCATCGAAAAAAAATCAAATCATATAAAAAAACAAATATATATAATAAAATGGTCAAAAATAAAAATGAAAAATTTTAAAAATACATAAATAAATACAAATAATAATAATATATAATAGAATAAAACAAATAAAATAAGAACAATAACTACAAAGATAAATATAAATAAATAAATACGTATATATAATACTAATAACCATAATAACATGAATATTCCTGACCATAATAATAATAATAAGAAAATGATTAATAATAATAATAATAATATTAGTGATAGTAGTAAAAATCATGATAATGATGGTGATGATTAGAATCGCAATAATAATAATAATAACATCTTAGGCTACTTACAAGAGACAAAAGTTAAGGGATAAAAGACGACTCTTAGGATCTTTTTACGAGAGATCCTTTACTTGAATCTTAATATATTAAAGTTTTCGACTATGGGTCATGTTTTGGGTAAGCTCCAAAATTGTTATATCAATTTTAGAATATCATTTTTAATTACCTCCTTTTAATTTTTCTTAAACATCTATATTTTTCTCTTATAATGCTAAATACAATATTTTCGTATATATCTTCTTATTAGAGCACATAGATGTCTCCTCTTAAGATGACAAAGTAACTAAACCCTGTTGCACGCCTTAAAGAGGACAATTCAATATTAATTTGAAGACTCATTTTCTTCGCCAAAAAGGAACGTTTTGTGTCCATTCAATTCTAGAACGGCACGGTTGAGTGTTCAAAACTAAATTGCACAATACTAAATTGACATTTCATATGGTGGATGAGTAGGGCATTTGTGATTATGACTTTCAAGTCTTCATGTTCCTAAACAATTTGGGGTTTCGTGCATCAAGAATGGAACTTTTCCTTTCGTCCAGAGTTTTTCTTTCCAACGATAGCGATAAGATGAAGCTTTTTCACATGGTATGTCGCCCTTAAACCTACGGAATTAAATACAACAAAGTTTTGACAAATCAACTTAGGGAACAACTAAACGCATTAGAGAGAAGGCAGTTAAAAGAGAAATCGGAAACTTTAACAGTAGGAGGGATTTGAGCATCAGCAGATGAATGAGTTTCTACGTACGAATCCATATCAGAATATAACAATTTCATTGGACGATTCATGTCCTTTTTCTGTGGATCAAATGCAAATTTCCTTCCAACCCTTGGAATCTCGACAAGCAACTTCCCATATACCTATTAGTTATTCCTTTTCTATCAACATAAGCATGATCAATTAAATATATCTTTTATTTTATACATATTTATTTTATTAACTAACCTTTAAAATAAACTCTACGGTATAAATATGTTTTGCAAATAAAAATATGATATAATCATAATTATAAAATATATATTGTCTTAAGTATTATCCTTAAGTTATTCTTAGTCGTTACTTTATTAAAGTTCAATATTATAGATAGATAAGATTAACAACTGTTATGTTTCTTCCTTATAAAAGCATAAATCAATCTTATAAATAAAAGTATGAAAATACTTAAATAAATGTGTGAGTATTTGTTAAATAATAAGTTCACTAAACTAATTTGATATGAGAGTTTAGTTAAAAGATTACTTGTATATCTATAAAAATTATTATTGTGATGAATGTACGAGAGATAATTTAGCTTGACATCTCCAAAACTTTTCGTATATGAATATATTTTAATACTACTTAGAACATATCTTAGCAATGAATTGAATTTCGTACCGTTCCGGCCAAAAACCGGTACCGAAACGGGCTTAAGAATTTCGGGTATAAATTTCGGTTGGTACCTGTACCGTCAATACCGGAATTTTCGGGACCGTTCCGCAAAAACAAAAAACGCAGGGACCAATTTGCAAATAAAAAAATTCAACCCTAAATTAATCTAACCTACCCGACTCTCACTCTCTCATCGTCTTCTCCTCCTCTCCTCGCCGACTCTCCCT